>BOPN01000335.1:190159-197659 GCA_017312705.2 Penaeus japonicus
GTGTTGAAGGTAAAATGAGAATGGTCATCCATATCTACTTGCAATGGAATGCAACACATATGATCAACCCGTATCTTGCATGACCTTTTACGTCTCTCGCCCTTCGTTAACACGTGGGAGCTTCAGATAACAAGTAATAACAGCGTCTATATTATTCTTGTGTTAATCTTCCTCGTTCTTTGTCCTCGTGTTTTTCTGTCTCTGCCTGTTTGTTTCTTTGTTTGTATGTCTGTCTGTGCGTCTCTTTCTCTCTCTCCATGTCACTCTTATTTCTGTATATCTCTACCTTTCGCATCTTGCTCATTTTTCTTTATCCTCTTCTCTCCTTTTCCTCTTCTGTATTTAGCCTCCTCTGAAATCTTTCTTGACTTCCCCACCCGTGTTCCATTCCATCCTCCCTTCTTCCCCAACCTCCATCCATCCCTCCTCCTCCTTAGCGAACACACACAATAACCTTCCTCCTACGACGTGCCCGAAACGCAATGCACAACAGCTACAACCTACAACTCATAACGGAGAGCGAGCCCCGGCAGCACGCACTCTAATTTCACGCTCAGTGCCAGAGGTTCCTCCTTGGATAAGCCTTACACCCTTATTCTCCTTCCAGTTATCCGTCTCTGTCTCTTTCTCTCTTCCCTCCACAATGCACCCTTTATCTACCTGTCTCGTGTCCTCTTCCCTTCTCCTCCATGTTGTCCATCCTTTATCCACTTCTCTTCTGTCGTCTTTACGATTCTCCTTGTCAGACGCCATTTACTCGCGTCTGCTGATGAGGGAGGAGATAAGATAAGTCTACCAGCTTAACAATCATCGTATTTCCATAGTCATTGTTTGATATGCATTACTTGGTATACTTTATTCTAAGATTAGACATCAACGTCTAGGTAAGATATATACTCGTACTTGACTTTGTATTGATTTAATGACCAGATCTAGATATAAGCAGCAGTGTTCATGTCTACCCACACAGGCGGGTGTGAATCGTCGATCTCAATCTTCGTCCACAGGCCCCACGCCCGCTCCGATCTGGCGTTGGAGACGGTAACAGAAGGACTAACGGGGGGCGCGACCGACGTAGGCGAAGAGCACCGGAGACAAGGGCCGTCGAATCCAAAGGAGTGGACGGACGCCAAAGGACTCAACTGCAACTCAGAGTCAGAAAATGCCTGTAGAAGATCTGCCAGTAGCAGAGTCGGCTTACGTTGAGATGATGAAGTCGACGAGGCTTTTGTGAGGTTGACAGGATCTTCAGGTGCAATGCCTGGCGTCGTTCTGGGATGAATGGGCGAACCGAAGGGAGTGAGACTCGGCGAAGGGGGCGTGAAGAAGTCAGGTATATCAGACGTCAGTTGGGTAAGTCTGGAATCCGTCTTCGATGATGGAGCCTGTGGAAGATTGAGAAAAGTCAGTCAAAAGACAAAACCTAAATCGTATAGGATCTTAACAATGAATTTCACGACTAACTTATGATTTATCATACATAAAAAATGAACTCTCATTTGCACTCACCTTTCTGTTTATTCTCCTGTAGACAACGAGGAAGACGAAAACCATGAAGAAAAGAAGAAGGGGAAGAAAGAAGCCGAAGACCATAGGCAACCACTTAGAAGTATCCACAGCCATGATCCTCAGAAGAGCTACAATAACACAAACGAAAGGAAACAACTGACTACGCTAATCCCACAGCAAGAATATATAACAGCAGTGAATTCAGGTCACGGCGAGTTTGCAGGTCACAGCTAGTTAGTTGGCAGGTCACCGCTGGTCGTTATGGGATCTGAGGGTAGACTCTGGGATGGAGGAACACGGGAGAACGGGTGATACTTGCTACTCTTTCTTCTCTTGTCAAAAATTATGATTATGATTAAAGTGATTGTGTTACTGATAATGATGTTTATGATTGTCATCGGTATCATAACTATTACCCTTTTCCTTAGTTTTATTATCATTATCACCATCGTCTTTACCATCATCATTATAAGAATTGCTTTTGTCACTAACACTATCACTATTACCATTGATATCATCATTATAAGCAATGCTTATTACCATCAATATTATCATTATTATCAACATCTTAATAATTTTAATCATCATGATGTACAAACGTTATATCAATGTATAAATGCATTATTATTAACATTATGATCATTATCATCTTCATAATTATATTAATCATTATTATTATTATTATTATTATTATTATTATTTTTTTTTTACAATCATTATCATTATAATCATTATCATTACTATTATTTTTATCATTACAATTATGATTGTCATTATTAACATTATTATCATCATTATTGTTACTATTATTTTCAACATCATCATTATCAATACTATTATTGTATTACTATCATTATCATCATTATTATCATTATCATTATTATTAGTGTTATCATTATTATTAGTAGTAGTATCAGCTGTAGTAGTTGTAGTATCATAACTGTCATTAGTACTATTATTGTTATAACTATCACTACCATTATCGTTATTACTTTTATTGTTATTGTTATTATTATTGTTATTATTATTATTATTATTACTATTATTATCATCATTATTACTATTATTATTACTATTATTATTATTGCTATTATTATTGTTAGTAGTATCATTATTATTATTACTATTATTATTATTGTTATTATCATTATTATTATTATTATTATTATTATCAGTATCATTATTATTATTATCATTATAATTATTATTATCATTATAATTATTATTATCATTATTATTATTATTATCATTATAATTATTATTATCATTATCATCATTGTTATTATTATCATTTTTATTATTATTATTATTATTGTTGTTGTTGTTATTATTATTATTATTATTATCATTTTCATCATCATCATTACTATTGTCATCATCATAATTATCAGTATCATTAATGTTGCTATTAATATCATTATTACCATTATCATTATCATCATCACTATACCATTGTTATTGCCATTATGATTACACGTTTCATAATAGCATCGCGACCAGAGAACAACTACAGCAGCGGTATATATTCAATACCAATGCCAGTTTCATGATCATAATCCCATTCCTAGTATTATCCTTATTACTAAAATTACTAACGTACAACATTATGTAACAGTCATGTAACTTTTATCTTCCCGCCGATTTTGGTGTAAAACTAGACTATAAAGACATTTTTCCTTTTTGCCCCATAAATGCCATAGCTGCAGTTATTAAAGAGGATGTCTTTTTTTGCCATGATTATTATCAGTGATAGCTATTTAATCTCGATGGTATAGTCTGACAATCCGTAGGGAAAAAAGAACAGGAAGGATAAAGGTATGGGTATGATAATAAAGATAACACTTGAGTTGTAACTTAACCGTTAATGTTAATGTTATTGTTTATGCTATTATTGCAGTCAAAGATCGTAATCAGTAGTAATAAAGACTTTCATTAAAGCGATGATAACTTAACATTATTACCGCCAAACACATATCATCACAATTATCACCACACTCAATCACCACTACGGGAGTAACGCGACACAAATCACAGTGTAATCAACAAGATTTGGGGGGGAAAATCCAGTTCTATCTTCATCATTTGCATAACACTTCCGGTGCATTCCTCCGTCGCCATCGCCTTTCTCTTCGTCGCATCTGCTCGGCGTGTAAGAATATGTCGCTGTGCTCTTCTTTAATAGCTTTTCTCTGCCCTCTTCATTATGGGCCCCTCCCCCTCTTCACCTCCTTTCCCCCTCTCCGGCCCTTTCCCCTCTCCATCTCCTTTCCCCCTCTCCACCTCCTTTCCTCCCTCTCCTGGCCTTTCCTCTCTCCACATTTCTCCCCTCTCCATCTCCTTTCCTCCCTCTCCTGCCCTTTCCTCTCTCCACATTTCCCCCCTCTCTATACCCTTTCCTCTCTCCATCTCCTTTCCTCACTCTCCCGCCCTTTCCTCTCTCCACCCTTTTCCCCTCTCCTGCCCATTCCTCCCCCCACCCTTTCTCCTTTCCCTTCTTCTCCCTTTCCACTTTCCCTTCTTTTCCCCTTCCCCTTTCCACTCCCTTTCCCTTCTTCCCACTTTCCTCTCTCCCCCTTTTCCCTCTCCACTCCTTTCTCTCTCTCTTCTTTTCCCTCTCCACTCCCTTTCCCCTCTTCCCACTTTCCTCTCTTGCCTTTTTCCCTCTCCACTCCTTCCTCTCTCTCCCTTTTCCCTCTCCACTCCTTCCTCTCTCTCCCTTTTCCCTCTCCACTCCTTCCTCTCTCTCCCTTTTCCCTCTCCACTCCTTCCCTTCCCCTTCCCCTCTTTCTGCTCGTCACTCGCGGAGTCATTAACTTGGCCTTGATTATCAGCTGCACACTGAAGTCTTTTGTTTTCCTCTTTTCACTGAAATAATTTTTTTTGTCTCTCCTATTTAGGTTTTCTCATAAGCTTTTTTTCTTTATATTTCATTTGTATTTTTTTCTTTATTTCCATTTTTTGTATGTATTCGTGTTTCTGTTAGTTATTCGAGATTTAGTTCTCTCTCTCACTCTCTCTCTCTCTCTCTCTCACCTTATCTCTTTCTTCTCCAACACTTTCGCTCCCTCCTTTAATTCTCCCTTCCACCCTCCCCCCCCCCCCCCTCCCCCCCCCCCCTCCATCCTTCACCCTACACTCCCCCACCCCTTCCTCCCAACAACCATCCATCTATCTCCCTCGATCTATTCTCCTCCCTCGTAATAACACACAAAAAACACAAAAAACAAACCACAAGTGTTATCCGCAACGAAAAAAATAAAACCCCTCAAACTATTGCGTCAGTGTAATCACAACACAGTCTGTCTCAACAAATGATTGTTATCTGTATCACGTAACTCTTAATCCTATAAATATACTATAAACCTCACGAAGGATCTACGTACGACATCTGTTTGTATTTTCGTGATGTTTATAAGGTTTAGAAAAAAAAGCGGCTTATGGGTGGCATTGTTAGCATGTCCTTTGTGACGGTGGATTGTGTTAATTGCAAAGAGTCTGTTGTTTTGATATATGATATCCGTTTTTTGTGTGTGTGTGTTTTACTTTTGAAAATCATTAGGGCTTTTCGCATGAGATGCGTTTTATCCTATGGTTATGTGAAATCTTATATGGAATATGTTATATCAAACGGAATATCTTCTAATTAGGTTTCTGTTATCACTATCGTAATGATGATAGTCATTAGTCTCATCATGTTTATCATCATATAAATTTCGTTACTGTTGTTATCGTTGTTATTATCATTATTCTTATTATTAGTGGTAACAGAGGTAGCATTATCATTATTATTATTATCATTATTATGATTATCATTTCTGTTATTTTCATTATTGTTATTACACACACACACACTCACACACACACACACACATACACACACACACACACACACACACACACACACATATATATATATATATATATATATATATATATATATATATATATATATATTTATATATATATATGTTTGTGTGTGTGTGTGTTCATTTACATCCATCAAAACATCCTTTGTGCCAGTCCTGAGTTAGTTCCCATCCATCTACCTTCTTCCCTCCCTCCTCTCCATTTCCTCCATCCTCTGTATGAGTAGTTCCCTGAGCACCACTCACCCTCCACCTCCACCTGTACATCCACCTCCATAACTAGCACCATCGCTATGTCATCTCATTCAACATCTACTCCACTTGCCTTTTTCTCTTCCACCTTGTCCTTTCTTTCATAATTTCCACTTCCACTACATTTGCCACCCTCATCGCCACCACTTTTCTTACCAGCTCCACCTTCGTCACCACAAAAGCCTCCACCTCTATCACTACCACCAATTCTTCCACCACCCTACCCCAACACCTCCAACACCCCACCATCTCCACCATCTCCACCACTTCCACCACCTCCACCATCCCCTCTGTTCCTACCCCCACCACTTCCACCATCTCCACCACCACAACTCTTTTCACCACCAACCCCTTCTACCCCCTACCCCTCCCATCTCCTACTTCCCACCACCAGCACCTCCTATACACCCCCTCCCCCTCCCACCTCCCCCTCCCCTATCCCACCTCCCACCTCCTCTTCCCCTATCCCACTTCCCCCTCCCCTATCCCACCTCCCACCTCCCCTTCCCCTTCCCCACCTCCTCTTCCCCTTCCCCACCTCCCCTTTCCCTACCCCCGCCCCCCTCATCCCAACAGCCTCTCCATTACGGCCATTATTCAAGCCGGCAGCACGAGCACTGGGCCAGCGCCACACACCGCGAGTGCAGATGCCTCGAACACGGCTCGGTGACAGAACGCAGTGCCACCCTCGCAGCCATCAGAACCCACACGTACAGTGCCACGTGCAAGGGCCACGCGTTGTTCGGAGCTGCGTCGCTCGTCCATATCCCTGTCACGCGTCTTCATCACTATCAATTCGATAACGATTATGATATTAATAATCATCATCATAGGCGTGATGAGCGCCGCCACCCAGCGAGAGAGAGCCAGCAGAAGCTACGTCTCCACCGCAGCATACACATCTGCGAGGCTTGTAATGCTGACAGGCAGACGGATGAGTGGCAACGGCATAGGGTTTCAGGGGGTGGGCGGGTGGGCGAGGGTGAGGGGTGGGCGGGTGGGCGGGTGTCATTAAACTTTGAGGGAGAGGGAGAGAAAAAATGTGACAGACTGACAATGAGTTAGAGAAGGTGGGGGAGGAAGAAATGCAGAGAGAAAGAGGGGAAGAGAGGAGAAGAGAGAGAGAGAGAGAGAGAGGAAGAAAGAAATAGATAGATAGAAAGAGAGATAGATATATATATATAGAGAGAGAGAAGGAGAGAGAGAGAGAGAGAGAGAGAGAGAGAGAGAGAGAGAGAGAGAGAGAGAGAGAGAGAGAGAGAGAGAGAGAGAGAGAGAGAGAGAGAGAGAGAGAGAAGAGGGGAAAGGAGGAAGCGAAGTCGAGCGAGCGAGCGAGGGGAGTCACTCCGCCGTCAGAAGGTTGATATACGGCAAGACAAGTCTTTTGTCTATTGGTGGCTACCGTAGAATCACTGCCTTTATGCGTGTGTCAGCCAGATGATCACGTCTGATTTAAGGGGAGTTTCGAGACCTCTTAATGTGTTGGATGAGGGGAACACTTGAGGGGAACACTTGAGGGAAACACTTGACAGCTCTGAACCAACATTTCGAGATTTCCTTTGAGGTTTTTGATTCGTCTTCTGACTGTCTGTCTGTCTGTTTCTCTGCCTTTTTGTCTGGCGGGGTGTCTCTCTCTTCTTATTATTATTGTTATTATCATCATTATCTTTTATCATCATTATCATCATCATAGTTATCATTTTACAGTCATCATTATCATTATTATCAACATTATCATTATTATCAACATTATCATTATCATCATCATTATCACTTTCATTATCATCCTTACGTATATATTTTTGGATCTGTATATCTTTACATATCCTTTCAGAGATGGATTGATTTGGTCATCATCTATCATGGATATAAT
>BOPN01000335.1:202659-205159 GCA_017312705.2 Penaeus japonicus
CCAGTGGACGCATTCATAAGGGCGATATTTTGATACGTTCTCCAAAACAGCTCAACACTGCTATCAAACACATAATATATCCTCTAATGCAGTTTTGTGCTATCACCCCAACTATAAATCATTTCAAAACATTACTACATCATAGCCCCCACTGCACATAATACCATCACTATATCACATTCATCTTTTAATGCTTTGTCCACACCACCATATACAATATTCCCTAATGATTTATTCGCAATCACAGAAATTGCAAAATTATCCTCACAAATAAACATCTTTCTATTTCAAACACATACACATACGCACACACACACACACACACACACACACACACACACACACACACACACTCAATACACCATAACTACTGAAAATTAACCTCAAAAAGTGTCTCCTCACATATTAGAAGACACTATTGAACGATGTATGTATCTTAACTACTAACATCACCATAGCATACCCACAACCTAAAAGCCTGCAAACTAAGAAATATCACTACGATATCATCGTATTTCACACATATCACACCGTTTGCACCATAACGCCGAGACACCATCACCATAGTACTTTACCCACTTCAAAAATATCCTCACAAAATGCGTGCAATTTCATACTATAATCCCGAAGCACCATTACACAACATCCTCACAAACATGATTTCATATACATACCAAATTACTGTATGCACCATGATCAATAAACGCTAAACACAAGACACCATCACCATAACCACTAAGCACCATCACTACAACACTCTCCCAGTCCCATCTTCAAAACCCACACAAATTTTCCCCTCACACATCACACCATACCCCTCGCAAGTACCACAATCACTAACTACCTTCACCATAACCCTCTCTCACCACATGAACCACACCCAACCCTACGTTCACCCCTTCGCACTGACCTTTGACCTTGTCTATCGTAATTCTCGCTTTCAGTCACGTGTTATCGCCGGGTCCTGCTGATCATGGACGTGTGTAGATGTTGTGTGTGGGGGGAGGGGGAAGGGGGGAGGTGGAGGGGAACGTGTGTGCGTGTGTTTGGGGGGGGGGGGCTGTAAGTATGGGAGTATGTATGTATTTCTGTGTGTGTGTGTGTATCTGTGTGTCTGTGTGTAAGCGCATGCGCCCATAAAAAAGACAGAATAATGTATCTAATTAGACAAAGGAAATAAACAATGTCTTAAATAGAACAGGAAGGACATGAGGAGGACAGACAGAAAAAGAAGAGGAAGGAGGGAGAAGAAGAGGAAGGGGGGGGGGGGGTAGCCATTTCCAAATCCTCCCTCCCCCCCCCCCACCATCCTCACCATCAGCTAATGATCCTCAGACATTTGCATTTATCAAATTAACCGGAATAACTCATCACCTTAAGAAGCCATTGCTATATCTCAAGGACCAAAATGCGTCCACGGTTTGCAACCCTGACTTGAGATCTCTCCCCCCCCCCCTCAATTTCCCCCTTCTTGATACGGAATACCGCTTGTATGTCTTATAATATGGGCATTATTATCATTAGCATAATAATCATCATTATCACTATTACTGTTATCATTCCATTATTATTATCATTATTGTCATTATTATCATCATTATCAGTATCATTATTATCATTATTATCATCATAATGATGGTTATTATCATTATCAGCATTATTACTATTATTCTTATTATCATCATTGTTATATTATCATGATTATCATTATTATTATCTTCATAGCCATCATCAGCATCGTTATTTTTGTTACTATCATTTGTGTCATCAGTATTATTGCTATTGTTAGCAATATCATCATCATTGTTCCTATCATAATCATTATCATTGTTATTATTAGTTGTTATTGTTATCATCATAATCATCATCACTGTCGTTATCATTACAGTCATCGTTATCATCACTATCATTATTATTGCTATTACCATCATCATTATCATCATTATCAGTAGTAGTATTGTTATCATTGTTATTATTATCATTTTCATTATCATTGTCATTATTATCACTATCTTTATGATTATCATTATTATTGTTGTTATTATTATCATTATTATTGGTATTATGATTATCATAATACCAATACGGTACAAGCAAGCAAGCAGGTGAGGTCAAGCAGGAGGGGAGACGGGCAGCAGGTGAGGACAAGCAGGAGGGGAGACCTGCAAGCAAGTGAGAGCAAGCAGGCAAGCAAGTGAGGACAAATAAGTATTTAGATTAAGACAAATTGGCAGTTAGATGTTCAATCAGGTTACCAGACAAGCAGGTTAGGATAAATAGACAGTTGGGCGAGGATGAATAGGCAGTTAGGTGATATCAAATAGGCAGTTAGGCGAGGACATATAAGCAGCTAGGTGAGGGCAAGCAGGCCAGCAGGAATGGGCCATGCGACCGAAGAGGGAGAGGGAGAGGGAGAGGGAGAGGGAGAGGGAGAGGGAGAGGGGGAGGGAGAGGGAGAGGGAGAGGGAGAGGGAGAGGGAGAGGGAGAGGGAGAGGGAGA
>BOPN01000335.1:217659-222467 GCA_017312705.2 Penaeus japonicus
ATCACGGGTCTCTCCTCGATCATATTGCGATGGATATTGATGTGGCAATTGCAATCGCCGTCTGATTGTCTGTATGGATCTTTCAGCCACATCTCTCGCAAGACTCGGAGCTGTTAAGTCTTACATCTCATCAACAGCCTATACAGGTCCAGTCGCGGGCATATCTCCGAGGCTCCATTACCAAAACAAATGACAGTCGCGCTAAATCCCCGAAGAGGAATTACGAAATGATCGAACTAAACGGAATATGACCCAACCTACAAGAGGCGAGGTCATAAACAAAGCAGGCATAAGAGGTAGTAGCAAATGCGACAAATACACAAACAAACACACGCCCGCCCGCATACACATACGCACACACGAGCGTTCCGCCGGCATAAACGAGCAGTGAGTTGCAAATTGAATGAGGTGTCAATATCTGACCTCCCATTGGAGCAGTCATTGTCAATCACGTGGCTGGCGAGGGAATATCAACTCTCAATACAGCTACAAAAAGTTCGAAAATTATTAGTATAACAAAGTTGGGTTTGACGTTTTCAGTTAATTTAGATGTACATTTTCAAAGATTTGTGACGCCAATGACGTTTTTAGCAAATTTCGATGGGATTTATACACTAATAAAACGGATCTGAATTACTGTTTAAATATTACGTACTGATGCAATTATTTCAATTACACTCATCAGGCCAATAATTCGATATCCCTTATCATCATTTGTTTAAATAAAAACAATAAAAATGTATAATTGAAAACATCAGCTAGCCACCGTGTGCTTTTTGTATTTTGGGGGGAAATCCGAAAATTTGATTTTCAGTAATCGAATTGCAAAAAGCAAACAGAAATACACGTATTACGTTGGTAAACTGACATAACAAAAAGGAATCAAATCGGAAAATGTAAAATTGACTTACAACTGATGTTGCTTTGTGCGTTGTACTCTGTGTCACTTTTGTAATATGCTTCACCGTGTTATAGCGTCATGCCTTTTAGGATGATAGGGAAAGAGACAAAAAAGGTGTGTTTGTGTGTGTGTGTCTGTGCGTGTGTGTGTAAATGTGTACATGTGTTTATGTATGTTTTTTTATATGTATATTTATTGTGTGTGTACTGTATGCATAAGTGTTCCTGCGTGTCTGCGTGAATGTATGCATGTGTTTATGTATGTTTTATTTTATGTGCATATATATCATGTGCGTTCTGTATGCATGTGTGTGTTTGTGCGTGCGTGTATGTGTGTGTATATGTATGTGTGCAGATATCTGTGCATATTATATATATATATATATATATATATATATATATATATATATATACATATATATGTATATATATGTATATATATATATATATATATAAATATATGTATATATATATATATATATATATATATATATATATATATATATATATATATATATATATATATATATATATATATATATATATATGTATATACTATGGATGAACAATACGTAAGTATACCCGCGTGTGTATAAGTGTACTGATTCCTTCATCAGTATAAAACCAAAAACCATATAAGTAAAAAAAAAAATAAATAAATAACATTAATAATAATCCCACACACAAACGGAAAAGAAACTCTACCAAAATCGGCCCGGCCTCAACAGCAATAAGAACAAGGGCAGAGAGCGAGGCGAGGCGATACGAGTTCCAAAAGGTGAGGAAAATGATATGGTCTCCTTATCACTACAAGTTATGATGAAGTGAATGATAGCTACATGTGAATTAGCGTCTCCATTGAAGCAATAAATGTCATATATTCCTTAATGCAATATTCGGAATGTGTTATTTTCGCTGATCATTGTAGTTCTTCTCAGAGGGTTTCTGACACTTTGATGTTGTGATGAAGAGATTAAGAAGAAGGCGGTGCGATGTGCAATTGATTTCGTGAAATTATTACTGGGATATTCATTTTGTTTCTTCCTAAATCATAGTACAGAAGAGATAGGTTTAATGAGGTTGTTTTTTTTTTTATTAAATGTTTGTTTGTTTTCTTCATTGTAATAGGAATGATGATATTATTATTATTTAATACTGCAACCCCACATTTCTATTGATACTAATCATCGTAAATGAGAAAAAGCTCAATGGTGTATTTTTTTTAACACGAGAGAAAAAAACAAACGACATTTCATCTCAAAAAAGAAAGAATAAAAAAAAGTCAACAACTTAAATTTTAACCTAAAATAAAATAAAATAATAATAAGAAGAAAGATGAATAGCACAGCGTATATATATATATATATATATATATATATATATATATATATATATATATATATATATATATATATATATATACACACACACACACAAGGAATGTTAGTTCTCAAGAAAATGCTCCTTCGGGTCAAGTCCAGAATTGCTACACATTCCCGGACCAAATGTTTTCTCGGCTAAATGAAGCGCAGAAGCGTACGAATTGCGCTCTTGTGAAGCTAAACATCTGGCGAATGTTCTGTTTTGAATCTTTAAATCATCGGAGGATTCTTGTACGGGGTTAGAATTCCTTTGGAGTGGGTTTTTGCTTTTCCTTTGTATGCATACATGGGTGTTTGTGTGTGTTTGTGTGTTTGTGTTTGTGTGTGTGTGTATGTGTGTTTGATTGTGTGTGTGTGTGTGTGTGTGTGTGTGTGTTTGTGTGTGTGTATGTGTATGTGCGTGTGTGTGTGTTTGCTTGTGTATGCGTGTTTTTGTTAGTTTTGTTTGAGTGTGTGTATATGTATAGAAACTTCGAATGTATCTGTCCCTTTTCTTATTAAATAGATAAAATTGTTGGAAAAAAAAGATAATGAATAGAATTTTTTAAAAATAGGGGAAACAAACAAACAAAAGAAGAAACCACTAAATCGCAAACAAAAAACGCAACTCATTGATACATACCTCCCCCTCCCTACCCCCCCCAAACAAAACAAAAATAAAAACAAAAAAAGGCCCAAAATGAGTGAAATACATCAAGACCGCAGTCCGGCCCGAAGCGGAGGGCGTGTGAGGCAAACAGCCCCGCGTTGTTTCCATCGGCCGCCCAACCTCCCCGCCCCGTAGATTAGCGGCGAAAAGCTGAAGAACGGCGTGCGCAAACTTCCACTCCGTTTCGTTCGCAATCTCTTTGAATTTCGACTACGGGGATGCGCGAGAGGGAGAGGGGGGTTGGGGGATAGGGGGGTGGGGGACAGGGGGATGGGGGAGAGGGGGATGGGGGATAGGGGGGGTAGCTGGATGAGGGGGGGATGGATTGTATCTTTCGTGATTGGATTTCTTTTTTTTTTTTTTTGGAGGGGGGGGGGGAGGGGCGTTATCAATTTAGTGTCTTTTTTTTTTCTCTCTCTCTTTCTCTTTCTCACTATCCACTCTCTTCGCCATAACACTCTTTCTCTATTTCCCTTTTCATCTCCATCTCACTTACTAGATCTGTCTCCTCCTCTCCATCTCCCTCCCTCCCTCCCTCCCTCTCCCTCCCTCCCTCTCCCTCCTCTTTCCCCTCTCTCTCTCTCTCTTTCCTTCTCCCTCCCCTCCTCCCTCTCTCTCTCCCTCTCCCTCCCTCCCTCCCTCCCTCTCCCGTCTCTCCCTCTCCCTCCCTCTCCTCCCTCCCTCCTCTCTCCCTCTCTCTCCCCCCTCCCTCCCTCTCCCTCTCCCTCTCTCTCTCTCTCTCTCTCTCTCTCCCTCTCTTTCCTTCTCCCTCCCCTCGTGTCTTCCCCAATTCGTCACGGCGCGCGGGAAGAAGACAAGAGATTCGAAGGGGATTAATAAATTCGCCTGATAATGAGAGGTATATGTCAGTGCGGCGCCAAAACAAAGGAAGAGCGGTTGCGTTTGGGCCAAGCGCCGTCCGGTCTCCTGCCCAAAGTTCGGCTTTTTGGGCCTTTTGGGACGGTTATTTATCTGGTGGTGTTTTTTTCTTGTTGCTGTTTTTTGTTTTTTTGGTGGTGGTGTTGTTGTTGTTGTTTACCAATCATTACTATCGTTGATATTATTATCGTCATGATTAGCATCATTATTACTTTTATCATTGTTATGACTATGATTATCGTTATTATTATTCTGACTTGTTTTATTGTCGTTTTTAATATCATAACCATGATAAAAATGCATAGTCAAATGAAATATAAAAGCCGTATGGCATGTGATGATTATGATGGAAACCGGGAGAAAAATATTTATTATATGATTGATTTTATTAAATATCGGATCATAGATATTCCATCTTAGTTTCAATATCTTAATAATTTTAATTTATTTTGTGAATGAAGAGTATATGAAAATAAAAATATTTTCGACCATGTTTGCCTGAGAATTAGTCATATATATATTTTTTCTTTTTCTTCTTCATCATCAAAATAATTTCTTCTTTTTTTCCTCATCCTCCTCCCCGTCCTCTTCCTCCTATTTTTCTTCTTCTTCTCCTTCTCCTCCTCCTTTTCCTCCTCCTCCTCCTTCTCCCTCTACTCCTTCTCTTCCTCCTCTTCCTCTTCTGCTCCTCCTCCTCCTCCTCCTCCCCCTCTTCTTCTCCTCCTCCTCCTCCTCCTTCTCCTCCCCCTCTTCTTCTTATTATTCGTCTTCTTCATCATATTCTTCATCTCCTTCATCTCCTTCGAATTATCGCCATCTTCGAAGAGTATTCCATAATCTCCGTTCTAGATAACATCCCAAATCTGTGTTATTTATCATCATACAAGACATTAATCCCATTCTTATTCTTATTCTTATTCTTATTCTTATTCTTATTCTTATTCTTATTCTTATTCTTATTCTTATTCTTATTCTTATTCTTATTCTTATTCTTATTC
>BOPN01000335.1:262075-264575 GCA_017312705.2 Penaeus japonicus
AAGGAAGGGAGGGGGAGGGGAATGAGAGGGAGAGGGAGAGGGGATAGAGACACACTTGTTAGAGCAACACACGTCAAGCTGTCGGGTACAATCATAGCCCATGATGAAGTAGCTCTTCGGTGATGCTGCCCCTCCCCCCTTCCCCTCCCCCCCCTCCCCCTCCCCCTCCCCTCCCTTCCTCTCACCTTCCTTCCCCTCCCTTCCCTCTACTCTTACTCCCACCACACCCCTACCCCCTCCTCTCTCCTCTCCCCCTTCCACTCCCCTCCCTTCCTCTTTCTTCCTCCCTCCCTCTATTCTAACTCCTACCCCACCCCTACCCCCACTCTTACCCTCTACCCCCCCCTAACACCGCGATGGACATCCAGAGGAAGGATTAGGATGAGAGGGGGGGACGGGGGGGGGTCAAGGAGGGGGAAATGGAAGGGAGGAAGAGGGGAGACGAGAGAGGAGAGAGGAGAGAGGAGACAGAAGGACATAGAAAAAAAAAGAATGAAGAGAGGGGAATAGGTAAATGCTTAAAGATATGGGGATCAAAGTGAAGAAAGTAATAGAAGGAAGGAAGTTAGAGAGAGAAAGAAAGAAAGAAACGAAGAAATAAAATAAAGAAAATAAAGATACATAGATCTGTAGATAGGTAGATAGATATGTAGATAAATAGATAAATAGGTATATAGATAGATAAATAGATAGATAGATAGATAGATAGACAGATAAAGAAATGAATAGAAGGATATATATAAGTATATATATATATATATATATATATATATATATATATATATATATATATATATATATATATATATATATACATATATATATATATGTGTGTGTGTGTGTGTGTATGTATATATATATATATATATATATATATATATATATATATATATATATATATATATATATATATATACATAAAGAGAGAGAGAGAGGGAGAGAGAGAGAGAGAGAGAGAGAGAGGGCAATAGAGAGAAGGACAGCGTGGATGGGAAATAAATCAATATTATAAAGACAGAGCAACAACAATGCCTTGTAAAAATGGAACATGAACCAAAATATGGGAAAGCGAGACCCATAAATAGATAAGGATAAAGATTATAATGATAATACTAAGGATTTTAATACTAAGGATAATGATAAGACTGATGATGATAATGATAATGATAATGATGATTCATCTATAATGATGATAGTAATTTAGATAATGATGATAATATCAATTAAAATAGTATTAACGATAAGGGAAATAGTTTTGATAATGATATATTTGCCAATAATGATACTGACGACAACAATAACAAAAATAACAAAAGGAAAACATAAAACGAATAGTATAACATGCCAAGCAAAACATCCATGCAAGCACATACCCAATCGCCCCCCCCCCCACCTCCCCCCCTCCCTGCCTCCCTCTTTCACCCTCCCCTCCACTCTCCCCACCTATGACTCACCTTACACACCCTTTCCTCATCCTTCAACCCTCCCCCCATCCCCTCCCCCCACACTCAGCCCTCTGCCTCTCCCTTACCCACCCACCCCCTCCCCTTACAATCGGTGGCACCTGCTCTTAAAGGGAAGCACGCCCACCCACGCCCACTCACGCCCACTCGCTCTCCTCTCGGCTGCCCATGCTTCTGTGTTCTCCTTCTGCTTGTGTCTCCTGGGTGTTCTTTCTTGTATCAGTTGTTATCTTGATAGTGTTATCATTATCTTAAGTCTTAATTTTAGTATTTTTGTGGTATTGAATATGGTGGGTATGGTTGTAACCTTGGTACTAATGAAGATGATAATAATAATGACAATCATAATGAGAATGACAGTAATGATAATCTTGATGATAACGATGATGATGAAGATGATGATTATAACGACCGACCACTGAAATATATACAATCAACATCATCCACACACTCGCTAAGAGAATTGCAAATAAAGAAGAGACTTTCCTAATTTCCCCCCTGGGCTTACGCCCCCCTTCGTAATTACTCAAGCCACCTAGGCCTAGGGGAGCGCGCCCCCAGGATAAGAATCACTACTTTAAAAAAATCTGGAGAAAGACCATATTTACTTCATTTACTTCAACTTAGTTCTAGACACTCTGGTTCAGACGATATATGATTGCAAGATTTGAAAATAGATAAAGAAGGACTAATAATGAAAAAAAAAAAAAAATCTGCGAAAATGCGATTTGGCGATCCGAGATGCGTCACAAGCACGGAATATTGCACCAATTAAGCCTGCGAGACGGATCACTGAAAAATTCTGATCACAAATATCTACGTGAACAGCGGTTATCGGGTCCGGCTATTTTTGCTCTGTTGTTATGTTTTATCTAAGTCAGTTGCAACAGGTGATTTTTTTACTTAAAAATAAAATCGTATGGTTTGATTGCATGAATATATATCTAAGAGTAATGGTCAACAACCATTTTTTCCATGGACTTGGTTAATAATGGTAATGGTGATAATTATAAGGATAAGAATGATATTCAGTTAGA
>BOPN01000335.1:322308-324200 GCA_017312705.2 Penaeus japonicus
TATCTATCTATCAATCCATTGTATTTCTAAAAAATCTTTTTATCTCTCAATCTCTTGTATTTCTAAAAATCTATCTATCTATCAATCCATTGTATTTCTAAAAAATCTATTTATCTCTCAATCTCTTGTATTTCTAAAAATCTTTTTATCTCTCAATCTATATATATATATATTTATATATATGAATATATATATATATATATATATATATATATATATATATATATATATATATATATATTTATGTATATATATATATATATATATATATATATATATATATATATATATATATATATATATATATATATATATATCAGTCTATTATATTTAAAAAAAAGTGTCTATATATCAACTTATTGTATTTCTAAATATATATATATATATATATATATATATATATATATATATATATATATATATATATATATATATATATATCCCTCAGTCTATTGTATTTCAAAATATCTATTTATCTATCAATCTATTTTATTTTTTATTTTATTTATTTATCATTATTATTTATTTATTTATTTATTTATTCATTTTTGGTGAGGAGGAGCTTCTGTTTTAATAAGATAATCTATTGTTTTTTTAATGTTGGTATTTTTTGTTCGTCTGAAGATATAAAAATCGGTTTGCTTTTGGCTCAGGTGTTGCTTTGAATTACGTCTGAGAAAATGATGATTCATATATATTTGATAAAAAAGGATATTGATATATAATAATATTTATTTTATCTTTTTCGTTTTTCTTATCTTTGCTGAATCTGGATTAAAAGTCTTGTGTAATTTTTTTATAGCTTTAGGCATCAATCTATTAATATATACGTGGAAAAAATTGCAGTTTATGATACACAATGCGATCTATTTCATTATATTCAAGATACAATATATTTACACAGAGTGCATTTTTATTTCATCAATCACAAAATACAATCTATCTCACCAGCTACAGAATACAATCTGTTCATACACGATACACTCTATCTGCATACCGTGCACATTTATCTTATCAGTTACAAGATACTCTTTAAAAATACCATTTATATACACACAGAAAAAGGAAAGGAGTTGAATAAAATACAGTAGAACACAAAATTGCTTTTCTACAATTTCCACACCAGGACATTTCCACACATACTGGGCTTGAGTACGAAAAAAAAGCAGTTTCAAAACACTAGCCAGTCATTAAGCCAGTCGATTTCGGGGGAAAAAAGTAAAAGAAAAAAAAACTCTACCAAGTAGGGAACTCATTACCATACAATGCCATTGTTTATATAAGCAAATACTATAGAACACTTTGGATAAACATTTTCTCTGTGGAATACAGGAATTGGTCGAATGACCCTATGGATAATGTCTTCTCAGGTTTTTATATTTTTTCGCTCTTTCACCACTTTTTTTCCTCCTTCCTTTGAGCTAATTAAAGAATTCAAAGCTCACCATCATAATCAAATGAACTATAAAACTTTCATTAGCAAGGGAGACCCCACGATTTTGCACAATTTTCACTTTACGAACAGTGCAGAGGGATTCCAGAACAAACCCGTGTTATGAGGTCTCTGTGTCTACCCTTCCTGTTTCCCTCTATGCCATAATGCCACATCATATGTAAACATGTATCGCCATAAAAGAGGCGGATAAAAATCTTAATTGTGCTTCTATGTGTATGAGTTCATGTCCTATGCTCGAGTGTGACTCACATTCGTTGCAGACACATGGACACGCATACACATATACTCTGTCTCTTTCTCTCTCTCTCTCTCTCTCTCTCTCTCTCTCTCTCTCTCTCTCTCTCTCTCTCTCTCTCTCTCTCTCTCTCTCTCTCTCTCTCTCTCTCTCTCTCTCTCTCTCTCTCTCTCTCTCTCTCTCTCTCTCTCTCTCTCTCTC
>BOPN01000335.1:350041-357541 GCA_017312705.2 Penaeus japonicus
GTGGCTGGAAATTGGCAGGAGGAATATCGCACATGTGCCCTTGTTGGCCCGAGGCGCCGTGAAGCGGGGCTGCTAAACGATTTGCAGATAGAGCTAACTAGTGAGATGTTGCCAGTTAGGTTTTTCCCCAGCATACGATCGCATACTAATACACGTGATCAACCAGGGGGATCTGATGCTACTACCCACTGCGCGGAGTATCGCCTTTTCCAAATTCATGCCGAGCTTGCATAATTCCCAAATTAGTATGCCGACGAAAAAACGATTCCTTTTTTCCCTGGCCGCCGCCGACGACACTCGCTCGCCTCGGCAGCAGAAAGAACAATAGGATGACAAGGGGAGGAAATTTCACGCTTTAGATGTTTGAAACGATAATGTTGAATGATTCTAATAGAGAGGGGATTCCCTGGCTCTGAGGGGAAGGTTAGGGGAGGGGAGAAGGAGGATTACGCTGATATTAGAGGCTTTATCATTTTGATAGAACCAATTTTTCTTATCGGCTCCAGGAGCGCTGAATCTTCCCAGAGGGATCGTGGCAAGGGACGTTGTTATGGTGGTGGGGAGGGAAGAAGGGAAGAGGAGGAGGGAGGGGAGGGGAGGGGAGGGGAGAGGAGAGGAGAACAGATACAGAACGAGGCATATGGTGCTCCCCTTGCTCTCTTGCCGCCCCCCCCATCCCCCCCTCACACACTTCCCGCCGCCCCCCTCCCCTTGAAAAAAAAACTCTACTTTTTCCCCACTTTTTCCTCCTCTGATATTGGTTGGGAAGTCGGGTCTCCAAGCACCCAGTTCTCTTGTCTTGTGGCCTTTTCCCCTCAACACTTGGGTGACGAGTTGATTCTGCAACAATCATTTCCGCTCGAGGCCGCCTTCTGTGTGTTGCTCTGCTCGTTTCTTCATTCAAGAGAAGAGGGGAAGAAAGAAAGAAAGGGAGAGATAAAAGAGAAATTGAGAGAGAATAACAGATGAACAGAAAGACAAAAACAGACATAAAGATGAAGACAGAGAAAGAGTGAGAGAGACAGAGAGAGAGAGAGAGAGAAAGAGAAGAACAAACGGCGGTTGAGAGACAGGTAGACAGACAGCAAAGGATTTTATTTTGTTGTATACGTGTGCTTGGAGGAGAGATAAAGAGAGAGAGAGAAAGAAAGAGGGAGGAGTGTGTTAAAAGAGAGCGAGGCTAGTGAGAAAAGGGAAGAAAGAAAAGAGAATCCTACTAGCACAACGCTCCATAACACATAAACACACACACACACACACACACACACACACACACACACACACACACACACACACACAAGGCTGCGGTCAATAACACAGCGAAGAAGTTCTCGTCTCGAAGGCTGATCGGTCGAGGCGCTTCCCTCCACGACCTCGTAAACGCGTGTCTGATGAGCGTTTTATGTCGGCCGCCTCTGCCTTGTCTGCTGCCGGAGAGTCCCCTTGACCTGACCTTTATGACCCAGGATGAAAACCTCCACCGACAGATGGCTCTGCACTCTCCTCTGATGTTCTTATGATGAAGAGGAGGAGGTGGGGAGGGAGTGAAGGAGAGACTAAGGGTGCATTTTGGGATGCTGCAGAAAAGGTGTCGAAGGAAGATTGGAGAAGAGGAGTTCGTGTGGAAATCCTGCGGGTCGAGAGAGAGCGAAAGAGAGAGAGAGAGAGAGAGAGAAAATCCTTTTGTATCGAGATATCGTTCTCTCTCTCTCTCTCTCTCTCTCTCTCTCTCTCTCTCTCTCTCTCTCTCTCTCTCTCTCTCTCTCTCTCTCTCTCTCTCTGCTTCTCTCTCTCTTTCCACGTCTCACATCCGATTTTCTCTCTCTTACTAATCCACAACACACCCTTTAGGTATGATGACATCCTTATACATATATAGTACACGTATATATATATCTTTCTCTCACCTCCGGCACCTTGGAGTTGCGTCAAGGCCTCCCTCACGCAGCTATGATGGCCTGAGACTTTCCCAGTTACGGGGCGAAGTTCCTCACTTAACACACACCGTAGCGTCAAGGAATGCCAGTGGTCGAGACTACTACGGAACACTTAGGATTTTGTTGATGATGCTGATACTGCTGCCGGTGTTGCTAGCAATGAAGATGGTGGTGATGATTTGGAAAGGGATGAGGCTACGGGGATAGCGTAGGTTGATGCACTCCAATGGTTGTGCTTACATCGAAGCTAATGCTGTTTATGTTTGGGTTTGCTGGGGGTTAATGATGTGCTATTGTTTTTGAGGTTGGGCGTCCGGGGTGATAGGAAGCGTAGGTGGGTATTTGGCTTGGCGTGGGATGAATGTGTCTTTCTGTACGTTGGGGAGTTGATGTGTGTCACTTGTTAGTAGGTATGTAGGTATGTAGGTATGCGAGATATTGTGTGTGTGTGTGTGTGTGTGTGTGTGTGTGTGTGTGTTTGCATGTGTGTATATGTGTAAATTGCAATTAATCACAGTCATTTTATAAATCATTAGACTTACTGTGGATCAGAAATATCAGTCTTAAAGACACAGATGAACAGTGAAATAATGTTAGGATCATCTACGATCACATAACGCCGTCTCCTTCTTCCTCTTCTTTATTCTTTACTTTATTATAATTCTTCTCCATAGCTTCCTCTTTCTTCTTGCCTCTCTGTCACCACACCTGTTTATTATTCCTCTCTCTTTCTCTTTCTTCTTTCATCTCTTCTCATCCATTTCTTCCACTTCAATTCTTCGTTTTTATCTTCCTCTTCATCTATTCCTTTGTATTTTGTCTTAACACATTTCCTCTTATTTCTACTTTGTCCTCTCTCCATCGGTGTTTCCTCGTCACTTCTCTATTTATTTCTTCCTCGTCATCTCTTTATCTAGATCTTCCTCTTTATCTTTACCTATGTTTCTTCTTTGTCATCTCTCTCGTTTTTTTTTTTTCATCTCTCCATCTGTATCTTCCTCTTCCTCTCTTGTTTACTTCTTTTCGTTATTTCAACTATTTCTCTCTCGTTATATCTTCATTTTGTTATATCTTCTTTGACATCCATCTCTTTCTTCCTTGTTATCTCTCCACTTATTTCTTCCTTGTCATTTCTCCATCTCTATTTTTCTTGTCATATCTTTCTTAACCTTTCTCCATCTCTATCTTTCTTGTCACCTCTCCATCTAAACCTTTCTTATCCTTTTTTCATCTCTATCTTTCTTGTCACCTCTCCATCTATACATTTCTTATCCTTTCTCCATCTCTATCTTTCTTGTCATCTCTCTATCTATACCTTTCTTATCCTTTCTCCATCTCTATCTTTCTTGTCATCTCTCTATCTATACATTTCTTATCCTTTCTCCATCTCTATCTTTCTTGTCACCTCTCCATCTATACATTTCTTATCCTTTCTCCATCTCTATCTTTCTTGTCACCTCTCCATCTATACATTTCTTATCCTTTCTCCATCTCTATCTTTCTTGTCATCTCTCTATCTATACCTTTCTTATCCTTTCTCCATCTCTATCTTTCTTGTCATCTCTCCATCTATACCTATCTTATAATTTCTCCAACTCTATCTTTCTTGTCATCCTTCCATCTATACTTTTCTTATCCTTTCTCCATCTCTATCTTTCTTGTCATCTCTCCATCTATACTTTTGTTATCATATCTCCATCTCTATCTTTCTTGCCATCTCTCCATCTATACTTTTGTTATCATATCTCCATCTCTATCTTTCTTGTCATAACTCCATCTCTATCTTTCTTGTCATTTCTCCATCTATACCTTTGTTATCATTTCTCCATCGTTTCACTTCTTCATCTATACCTTTCTTATTATTTCCCCATCTGCATCGCTTCCATCGCCAACTGCTCGATCACTAACCCTGGATTGATTATATATGTGGCGAACACACGCTTGGCCTGAGGGAAAGATTAATCTACGGGCGACACATCCCCGTTTCATTAAATGAGAGGCGGGTGGGGAAGGGTGAGAGGGGAAAGGGGGGAGAAGGGAGAGGGAGAATCAAATGAGGATACGTGAGCGATAAGGGTTTATTTCTCCCCATCCCCCCTTCCCCCCTTCCCCCCTTCCCCCAAACCGACATCCAAACACCCTTTTCCAAGTCGAGCGATTCATTGGTGACACCGAGAAACATAATTTAAGCTAAAAGTGACATCTAAATACTCGTAAAATTTCGACTTTGCAGGGACGACCGCGAACCAGGTTTTGTTTTAGTAATGATATTAATTCGGATAATTACACACGCAGTATTTTTCTTCACATTTCATCATTATCATTCATATTTTTCCTTTCATGTCGCTCAGGATATCTCAAATCTGTCTGTATTTCCCGGGGTATAATTTTTGCCCCGATTTGGCTTATTCTGTAATGGTAGCTTTATGTCCGGAAGATGAATGGGGAAAGGAGTATTTAGGATTCTTGTGATCAGATTGCGTCACGAACCGTTTCTTGTGGTAATATTTTGCCAAGAATGACAACGATATACCAATATTTTTTTTCTCTCTCTCATATATGCATATATTATATATATATATATATATATATATATATATATAAATATATATATATATATATATATATATATATATATATAAAATATATATATATATATATATATATATATATATATATATATATATATATATATATATATATATATATATATATATATATACTGTATGTATGTATGTATATATATGTATATATATTTATATGTGTATGTGTATATATATATATATAGATAGATAGATAGATAAATAGATAGATAGATAGATAGATAGATAGATAAATAGATAGATAGATAGATAGATAGATATATAGATAGATAGATAGATAGATAGATAGATAGATAGATATGTATATATATACATATATATATATATATATATATATATATATATATATATATATATATATATATATATATATATATTTATATATATGTATGTATGTATACACATATGAATATATAACACACACACACACACACACACACACACACACACACACACACACACACACACACACACACACACACACACACACACACACACACACACAGAAACGAAATCACGCACACAAACAAACACACATTTCGGTTACATGCATTTGGTCATTACGATGTGTTGCAAAATTATATGTCAACCTTTTTGTTTTTGTTGTTTGTTTGTTATTTCATATAGTGTTTTATGTATCTGTTTGATCGTTAGAGATAATTGGTAAGTAGGGTGAGCGAAATCAGCAGTAACGTTAGTCGGTCCGTTTACCTTTCAGTCTTTTCAATTTATTACCCTGTATCAATTAATTATTTTTGTATCAGTAATTTTACTATCCTGTTTTGACTGTCTGTCTGTCAAAATCTCTCCCTCGCTAAATCACTCCTCCTCTATCTGTGTTTTGTTTCTCTCTCTCTCTCTCCCTCTCCCTCTCCCTCTCCCTCTCCCTCTCCCTCTCCCTCTCCCTCTCCCTCTCCCTCTCTCTCTCTCTCTCTCTCTCTCTCTCTCTCTCTCTCTCTCTCTCTCTCTCTCTCTCTCTCTCCCCCCCCCTCTCTCTCTCTCTCTCTCTCTCTCTCTCTCTCTCTCTCTCTCTCTCTCTCTCTCTCTCTCTCTCTCTCTCTCTCTCTCTCTCTCTCTCTCTCTCTCTCTCTCTCTCTCTCTCTCTCTCTCTCTCTCTCTCTCTCTCTCTCTCTCTCTCTCTCTCTCTCTCTCTCTCTCTCTCTCTCTCTCTCTTTCTTTTTCTCTCTTTTCTCTCTCTCTCTCTCTCTCTCTCTCTCTCTCTCTCTCTCTCTCTCTCTCTCTCTCTCTCTCTCTCTCTCTCTCTCTCTCTCTCTCTCTCTCTCTCTCCCCCCTCTCCCTCTCCCTCTCTCTCTCCCCTCCTCCCTCTCTCCCTCTCCCTCTCCCTCCCTCTCCTCTCCCTCCCCCTCTCCCTCTCCCTCTCCCCCTCCCTCCCTCACCCTCTCTCTCCCTCTCTCTCTCTCTCTCTCTTTCACGTCTCCTTCACGCACTCTTGCCAGAGTTATTTTATGATGCCAATTTTACGGTCCGCTGCCTGTTTTTCTTCTGAGTCGGTTAAGCTGCTGTTTCACATGGGACGATGCTGTGACAGGGGGGTAGGGGAGGAGGATGAGGGAAGGGGGAGGAGGGAAGGGTGAGAAGGGGGAGGGGAAGATGCAGGGAAAAGAGGTTAGAAGTGAAGGGGGGAAAGGGGAGGGGGGACAAATAGGTTAGAGGGGAAGGGGAAGAAGGGCTAAGAAGGAGGGGGGGAGAGATGGAAGGGGGAGGAGGAGGAGGAGGAAAGGCGTAGGACTAGAAGAAGGGGAAGTAGTAGTAGGAAGAGGAGCAGGTGGAGGGCAACAGGGAAGATGTGAAGGGAGGAAGAGGACGAGGACGAGGAGAACAAGAGGGAAGAGGAGAGGAAGCGAAGGAGGAGGGGGAGAGGGAAGATGAGGAGAGGGGAAGGAGGAGGAGGAGGTCAGTGAAGTTGAGGAGAGGGAGAAGAAGGAGGAGAGAGAGAGAGAGAGAGAGAGAGAGAGAGAGAGAGAGAGAGAGAGAGAGAGAGAGAGAGAGAGAGAGAGAGAGAGAGAGAGAGAGAGAGAGAGAGAGAAAGAGAGATTACATATGCGTACGTGTGTTTGTTTATTTGAGATTCGATGATATTTTTCTTGGTGTGTTAGTCTAGCATTCATTTGCCTCGTCAAGCCACATGAAAAGACCAGGCCTATTCATCGCCATCGTAATCATCATGGTCTCACATTCTACCTTTATTCAACGCAGCTCTTCACTCAAGATCTGTCCCTCTGACACCTGAACGTGACTCGGAGATTCCTTGGCTTTCACTCGACTGCGATCTCTAACGATCAATGTGTTTGAGGGTGGGGGGGAGTTGTGTGTGTATAGAGGAGGGAGAGGTGTTGCCATGTTTGTGCGTGTTTGCGTGTGTGTGAGGGTGACTGCTGTAGGTGTGGGTGTGTGTGTGTCTGGGGGTGGGGGAGTGGGAGGGGAGAGAGATGTTACCATGTTTGTGTGTGTTTGCGTGTGTGTGTGTGTAAGTGCTGTAGGTAGATGTGTGCGTGCGTGTGTGTGTGTGTGTGTGTGTGTTTGTGTGTGTGTGTCTGCGTGTGTGTGAGTGCTATAGGTATGTGTGTGTGTAAGTGTGTGTTTGCATGCTGTATGCATGTATGCGTATACGTATGTATGTACACACATCTGTTCATTTGAAATCAGTATTCAATTTCCTTCGTGCTGAAGCAGAAACTCAATAAACCCGGATTACACAATCTCATTTGGATTTGACGAAAGTTAGAAGTTCCCCGCGCATGCATCGCCATCTCCTAAATCAAAATATCGAGCCATTTCGCCAAACGCCCCTAATGAACGCGGCGGCCGTCGAAAAGTCACCTGAATTTCAGATCTCGAAATCCATTCCTATTATCCGATGCCACTCTCAGCCGCTCCCACGTAATCCAGTGGGTGAAGCTTGGATCCACATCAGGGATTGATTTGCTTTGGCTATCCAC
>BOPN01000335.1:365041-367541 GCA_017312705.2 Penaeus japonicus
CCTCCTCCGCCGAGGGAACAAAGAGAGAGTGACATCAGAAGGCCGGACCACCTGGAAGGCCGAGGGCGCAGCGGGGCCATGGCGTGAATGCTTGTCTAAGGCCCGACGGGGGGCTTCGCGGCGCTCCCAGTGTTGCCAGACGCGGGCGACGGGACACCTCTACTCCGGGCTCAGGTATCCCGCGCTGTCAGACCCTCGTCCGTGCGTCTATTCACGGCTCACAATACACTCTTAATTGGTCATTTATAAGGTGAGCATTACGGACTAATTTACAGCTGATTTGAGTTATGGTTGAGGAGCCTGTGTGCGTGTGTGTGTGGGGCTTGAGCAAGGAAGTATTTCAAAAGGGAATTCACTTAATAGTTATGTGTGTTTGGCCCTTTTTTTTCGCCCCGCATAGCTAACGATAGCGGTAATTATCATACATATAGTCTTATTTGGTACACATGTAAATGGCTGATGTTGTGTAGTGGCCGGATTTATGCATTGATGCTGCGTTTATTTATGTTAAGCTGGCCCTGTTTGGAAAAGGATATGTTTTGTGATTTAAATACAAAACTTCAAATGAAACTAAACGCTTTTTATTCTCCTTTCTTTATTGCATATATTTATTACCCTTTTTACATCTCACGAAAGAGGAAGTAGGAAGTTCACACACTAATTTATTACGAACTATATTTGGAAATATCTATAAAGGCTTAGCTGATAAAATTATTGTTTTTTTGTTCAAAAGAATTTTGGCGATGTAACTAAAGGAAACTGAATAATAATGATAATAATAAGAATAATAAAAATAATGACAATAATGATAATGGTAGTAATAGTAATAGTAAAAAGGATGATAATTATCGTAATGATAATAATAAAAATTATATTTATAATAATAAAGATAGTGGTAATAATAGCAATAATGGCACTAATGATAATAATGATAATAATAATAAAAGTAATAGTAAATAGTAGTAATGACGATAATGGTGTTGATAGTAATAATCATTATAATTGTTATAATAATGATAATAATGATAATGATATTAATAATTGTGATGACTGATGATAATAGAAAACAAAAAA
Organism: Penaeus japonicus; assembly: GCA_017312705.2. Taxonomy (NCBI): domain Eukaryota; kingdom Metazoa; phylum Arthropoda; class Malacostraca; order Decapoda; family Penaeidae; genus Penaeus; species Penaeus japonicus. The sequence continues at coordinate 366,116 of BOPN01000335.1, forward strand.
AAGTAATAATAGTAATATTAATTATAATGACAACAATAACAAAAAATGATAATGATGGTGATAATGATAATTAAAATAACGATCATGGTATTAGAAGAATCATACTGCTGTTGATTTTCGTAATCAACTCTATCATTGTTTGTATTATCATTATCATCATTATAATTATTGTTACTGTCGTTTTTTATGGTCTTATCATTATCATCTATGTTGTTATCCCTAACATCATTATCTGATGAAAATGATAACAATAAAGATAATAATATTAATGAAACTATTGTGGTTAATAAATATAGTCGCGATAATAAGGATTAAGTTGATAACAATAATGATAACGATAATGATAATGATAACAATAATAATTATCATGATAACAATGATGATAAATGTCTGAGTATGATGATGATGGTAATCGTAATAACATTAATAATGATAGTAATTGTATTAACATTTATCACGATAGCGTCTGTAGTAATGATAATAATGATTGTTATAATGATGATGATAATGCTAATGAGGATAATAGCAATGATGATGATAATGGTGATGATAATGATAATGATGATGATAATAATGATAGTGATGACAACAATAATAACAATATATAATGATGTTAATAATGATAAAAATGATGGTAATCATCATTATGGCAATAATGAAAACAGTAATAAAGATAGAAGTGATACTGACAACATCAATTATAATGATAATAATGGTAATGATAGTAATAATAATGATAACACAAATGATGAAAATGATAATAGTAATAACAAAAATAATGAAAATGATGATAATGATAACAAAGAGAACAAAGTGAATAATGACAATGATAATAATAATAATAATAATGATAATAACAATAATGATAATAATAGTAACAACAACAACAATAATGATAATAATAATAATAATGATAATAATGATGATATAATAATAATGATAATAAGAATAATAATAACAGCAACAACAATAATAATAATAATAATAATAATAATAATGATATCTAAATGGAGCTGATGACGGTCTCAATAATATAACAGTGATAATTATAAAACTAATGATGAAAATGATTATGGTGTAGTGATAATGATGATGATTAAAGTATTAATCATTATATATCTGGAACTTTTATTTTTGTTATCATCATCATTATCATCATCGTTGCTGGTATATTTGTTGTTATTAAGTGTAGTAGCAATAAAATCATTATCATTATCATCATAACTGTCATTATCATTGCTGTTAGAATTATCATCACCATTATCATCAATTGTTATTATCATTATTACCTTACTATTATTTTCACCATTATCACTATCATTATCATCATCATTAGGACCATTATCATTGTTGTTATCGTTATTATCATTGCTAAAATTACTATTATCATTATATTTTCTATTTCTGTATTGTCCTCAAGTTTAAT
>BOPN01000335.1:390041-392541 GCA_017312705.2 Penaeus japonicus
AGGAACGACCTTGTTAAGGAGGGGTGACGGTGAGAGGGGTAGTGTGGGGTGGGGGGGCGGGGGGGGAGGGAAGGAGGGAGGGAGTAACCAGCTTGATGGATAGACATGGCACTTGACCCAGCACTCTCTAGGGTCATTGATCAGGTCGGAAGCACACGAGGCGAGCGTGTAGGGGTGGATTTAGGGAAGGGAAGTCGATTGATCTGATTAATTTGATTTCGTTGATTGAAGAGAATGGGAGGACGGGATCACGGGTAAACACGGACCCGATGCCTTCATGGGGTAGATCTGCGCGCTTGGCTCTTAATCTTAATGATGTTGCAATTGTTGATGAGGATTGTATTTATGTCTCCTATCTCTTTATCTATTTATTTCTCTATTTTTTTCTTCTATTCTGATATTTTATACATTTATTCAACTATGTGCGCGGCTGTTCACTAATTCATCTATCTAGTTATCCCCCTGTTTAACCATCTCTCTCTCTCTCTCTCTCTCTCTCTCTCTCTCTCTCTCTCTCTCTCTCTCTCTCTCTCTATCTATCTATCTATCTATCTATCTATATATTCATTCATTTATTTATCTATCTATTTATACTGTCTAATTATCATTACAGCCACCCACACAGACATATATTGCCTGTGCTTGACTTTTCTGTACCTGAACGTGCATTACTTCCTGTGTGCGTCTGTGTTTCTTCCTTCGCCCGTGTGCGTTTGTTTCCCGTGTGCGTGTGTGTGTGTGTGTGTGTGTGTGTGTGTGTGGAACGAAGGCCTTCCCGCAGGTTCTGTTTACCCAAAAGGCGCGAAGGAACCCCAGGGAATCCCCGAGGCTTCCTTCGACACAGCCGGAATCTGCATATTGTTAGCGCTGGGCATTCCGTGCGTGTCCGGTCTGTCCGCATATTTCGGATAGAGAGAGGAAGAGAAAGAGAGAGAGAGAGAGAGAGAGAGAGATCGGACAGCTGATGATGGTAGAGGAAGAGGAGGAAGAGGAGGAGGGGAAGGTGGAGGTGGAGGTGGAGGTGGAGGTGGAGGTGGAGGTGGAGGTGGAGGTGGAGGTGGAGGTGGAGGAGGAGGTGGAGGTGGAGGGGTGGGAGGGGAGGTGGGAGTGTGGGAGTGTGGGGGAGTGGGAGTGGGAGTGGGGGAAGAGGGAGGGAGGGGGGAGGGGGAGGGGGGAGGGAGGGGGAGGGAGAGAGGGAGGGGGGGGGGGGGGGGGGAGGGAGGGAAGAGTGGGAGAGGAGGGGAAGGAGGAGGTGGAAGAGGGGGAGAGGAGGGGGAGGAGGAAAGGAGGAAAGGAGGAGGAGGAGAAGGGGGAGAGTTAGTTAGAAGAAGGGAGGTTAAGCGAAGGAGGAGGGAGGAAGAGGGAAGAAGGATACAGGAATGAGGAAGAGGAAGATGAGGAGGACGAGGAGGAGGATGTGGATGAGGAAGAAGTATAATAAGTAGTAGTAAGAGAAAAGAAAGAGAAGGAAGAGGAGGGGATACAGAGGAGAAAGAGAAACAGAAAGAGGAGGAGGAAGAGGAAGGGGAGCGAAGAGAAAAAGGAGGAATCGGAAGAGGGGGAGGAACTATGGGGAGTGTGTGTGTGTAGGAGGGGGGGGGGGGAGGAATGGTCTTCTCGCCATGTTCCTGTGTCTTCGGGAATCATGTTACTTGAGAGATCTGTAAGACGTCGGTCAAGAATCCAAACCCCGTGACGTTCCCGACGGCTTATGACACGTTAAGGATGTATGTTGGGGGAGGGGGGAGAGGGGGGAGAGGAGGAGGGGGAAGAGGGATGAGTCTCGTTACTTAGTTTTGTTTGTTTAGATTTTGTTTGTGTTCTGGAATAACAAATCGCATAGATCGTGTGCGGGATAGATTCCTAAAAAAAAGACGAAAAAAAGAATACTTATCCCCAAAGCAGAAGTCCCAAAACACACAAACAAACAAACAAACAAACGAACAAACAAAAAGGCAGTCAGAAAGACGAGCAAATTCAACACTAATCTCTTTCTATGTCTGTTTTCTAACCTTTTTTTCCGCGTGCACATTATTTTGTTTGCGTAATGCTCACCAAAGCGAGGTCAGTAAACACCTGACCTTGCACCGGAACTCCCGCGGCAGTGTCTCTTGGGGATAGGCATTGCATTTGACCCAACTGTGCTTCATCAAGGGTAAGTAGATCGTAGGTAAGTAGGAAAATTACTGTATAAAAAAAAGATAAAGGGAAGGTGATGAACTGTTAAGTATGTTATCCTTTGTAGGATGAAATGTAGTTGTATCTCTAAATCTATATTTATCTATATATCTATCTATCTTTCTAGTTGTGTATATGTATATATGTATATATATATACATATATATATATATATATATATATATATATATATATATATATATATATACATATGTGTGTGTGTGTGTGTGTATGTGTGTGTGTGTGTGTGCATGTGTGTGTGTGTGTGTGTGTGTGTATGTGTGTGTATGTGTGTGCGTGCACATACAAACACACATCACCT
>BOPN01000335.1:432677-435177 GCA_017312705.2 Penaeus japonicus
CACACACACACACACACACACACACAAACACACAGACACACACACACACACGCTCACACACACACACACACACACAAACACACACACATAATGCACTATCTCAATCTCACCTCATCCGCTTCAGGTCGCGATAGCAAAATCCACGTGTTCCGGCTCTCAGACTTCGAGTGTGAGGACGAGCGCGTGAAGACCAAGTCCGACTTGAAGGATCACCGCCTCGAGAGAACCAAGGGCTGCCACCTGTACGCGATCTCAAGACCTGGAGGGTCGCACCTGAGGATGGTAGGACTCTCCCTTGTCGTCATAGCTCTTGCTTTGCTATTGCCTCTCTCTCTCTCTCTCTCTCTCTCTCTCTCTCTCTCTCTCTCTCTCTCTCTCTCTCTCTCTCTCTCTCTCTCTCTCTCTCTCTCTCTCTCTCACCCTCTCTTTCACTCATTTACTCTCTCACTCTCACTCACTCACTCACACTCACTCTCACTCACTCTCTCACTCTCTCTCTTTCTTTTTCCCTCTTTCCCTCCCTCCCTCCCTCCCTCCCTCCCCCTTGTATTACACAATTTCCATCTATCCGTACCTCGATCTGGTATCAAATAATGCACACATGCATGTATCCACGTGCGTATATATCCGTGTGCGACCCTGTGCGTGCCCCCTAACCGTGTCTCAGCTGCAGTTAGGTCAACCTACGGCGGATAATCCCCGCTTCCCTTTGTGGGTGTCCCCGTTCTCGCTCACTCCAGCGTCCCTTCCGCCCTCCGTCCTTCCCCGTTAATGCTCTTCCGTCTCTCCTCTCGTCCCTCGCTCATTACATTTCACCCCTGATTAATCCCTGGTAATATCCCGGGTTTTTTCCCCCAACGTGGTCAGATTGTGTGTGGGTGAGTGAGAGAGAGAGGGGGGACGGGCGGTGTCGGGGGGGGGGGGGGGGGAATTGGAGGAGAGGGTGTGGGTGAGGGTAAATGAGAGTGAGTGAGTGAGAGTGAGTGAGTGAGTGAGTGAGAGAGTGAGTGAGTGAGTGAGTGAGTGAGTGAGTGGTGAGTGAGTGAGTGAGTGAGTGGTGAGTGAGTGGTGGTGGTGGTGAGTGGGGTGAGTGAGTGAGTGAGTGAGTGAGTGAGTGGTGAGTGAGTGAGTGGTGAGTGAGTGAGTGAGTGAGAGTGAGTGGTGAGTGGTGGTGGTGAGTGAGAGAGAGAGAGAGAGGTATTAATGAGTGGGAGTGAGACAGAGAGAGAGAGAGAGGCGAGAGAGAGAGAGAGTGTAAGTGGGAGGAAGTGAGACAGAGAGAGAGAGAGAGAGAGAGAGAGAGAGAGAGAGAGAGAGAGAGAGAGAGAGAATGAGAGTGAAGGAAGGGATGAGGGTAAGGATAAGAGGAGATTGAGGGTGGGGTGGGTGTGAAGGCGGGGATGAGGGTAAGTTAAGAAGGAGGGTGAAGAGGAGAATGAAGATGATGGAGGAGGAAGAGTGAAGGAGAGGATGAGAGAGAAGGCAAGGGTTAGGAAAGGGAGGAGGGAGAAAGAGAGAGAGTAAGGAGGATGAGAGTGGAGGAAGAGAGAGAAAGGGAAGGATGAGGACGGGGAAAGAGAAGAAGAAGAAGAAGAAGAAGAAGGAGAGGTAGAGAGAACCAGAAAGATAAACAAAAATAATACAAAAGGAAGCACTAACTCCCACCTTGATAATAATCAAAATTAAGAAAAATCCAAACAATTCAATCACAAACCCTATTTCCCATTTTACAGGTCGTAGCTGTGAACAAGAAGCTTCTGGTCCTGCAATGGCGACACTCGGCCGCCTGGACTGCTTGGTGTCCTGCCTCAGACACTGACACTGTTGATGGATTCCAGTTCATAAGGGTAATGTATCTGAAATCCATTTATTGTTATTATCATTATTATTATGATTTACATTATCATTATCATTATTATTTTTATCATCACTATTATTATTATTATTATTATTAGTAGTATTATTATTATTATCATTACTATTATCATCATTATTACTATTATTATTATTATCATTATTATTACCATCATAATCATTATCATTATTGTTAATAGTATTAGTATTGGTAGCAGCAGTAGTATTGGTAGTAGTAGTATCATTATTATTACCAATAACAGTTGTGGCCGTAATAGTAATAATGTCTTGGACATCATCATCACCTAAAAATAACTATAGATGTTACATTTCATTTAGATTGAGTGTGAAACAGGACTTTAGATCATACATACATACATATATATATATATATATATATATATATATATATATATATATATATATATATATATATATATATATGTTTATAGATACATAGAGAGAGAGAGAGAGAGAGAGAGAAAGAGAGAGAGAGAGAAAAAAACAAGAAACAGAGATGGACAAACAGAAAAAGAAAAAAAAAACAAGAAACAGAGAAATGGACAAACAGAAAGAGAGGGAAAAAAGAAACAAGAAACGGAGAAAGAGAAAAAAACAAAACCTCAAAAACCTAACATGGCTGTTC
>BOPN01000335.1:445177-447677 GCA_017312705.2 Penaeus japonicus
TATATATATATATATATATATTTATATATATATATATATATATATATATATATATATATATATATATATCAGATAAACCCACTATACACAAAATAGATTTATTGAAAATGTGTATAGTGGGTTTATCTGCCATTTATCAATATCGTAAGAGTGTTTGCAAGTCATATATATATATATATATATATATATATATATATATATATATATATATATATATATATATATATATATATATATATATATATATACATATATATATATATATATATATATATATATATATATATATATATATATATATATATATATATATATATATATATACATATATATACACACATACATACATACATACATACATACATACATACATACATATATACATACATACATACATACATATATATATATATATATATATATATATATATATATATATATATATATATATAAATTTCTTTAATTTAGTTGCATTTAAATGAGGAGAAATTAAAGTTTTTTATCTTTGAAAATCTGAGTAAAGGATCACATTAATGAAATAGAAATGGGGGTATTTATCAGCATAGGCTATACATTCCCATTTTTTTATTTGAGATGTAGTTTAGGCTCTTTTGGATGTGAATGAATTAAGTTTTTAGATAATGATCATTAGCCATATCACTCATAGCATTTGACATACTAATATGGTTATATAATGAAATCTAGAAGTTACCCTCTCATCTTGACACTACAGTGCTAATGTTGCATCTTGCAGTACTGGACCGGGACGCAGTAAAGCCTTTCCGAATCTACCGCATTCCCTTCCGCTGCTTGACGGGTGCTACCACCTGTGAACGGCGCTGCCCCACACCCTCTACCCCTCTCCACCCTCCAGTACTGGGTGACGGGGAGGACACGACAGGGTCAGGTGGGGCCTCTGGAGTTGACATCTGCAGCGGGAGGACAGGGATGCACCTTCGGGTCTCAGACCAAAGGTATGCGAGCAGGTCATGCACGGCGTCACCCACCCACCACCCCTCCCCATCACAGGCCTTCCCAGGGTGCCCCCCTCCATCAGGCTCCCCACCAGTGAGCTCCTCGAAGGGCTCGCCATCACACCTTCCAACCTTCCAGAAGCAGCGGGACCGCACTAACTCCCTCACCGTCGACGCTGGTAGCAGTCTTCTCCTCCACCAGGGACGTCCCCCACTCCACCACCACCCCCACCACCACCATCACCACCATCACCACCACCACTCCCCCGTCAAGTGAAAGCAGTTGTAGCCTCCTTCTGCTACTGTCGCTGGTGAGACAAACCCTATGCCTCAGTGTCTTTAAGGGAACAGAGACATGACGACCGAGTACGGGACCACAACCACCACACCTTACACCAGAGACCACAGACAGACAAGGAACTCACATTCTTTCAGACGTCATTCCCAAAGGTGAACAGGAATTGAAAAATATTTCTCAAATCCCATCTAACAGATGTGACTCATCAAACACCAAACACTTGATACACTACATCACATTTCACATCATCAACAGATAGACTGAATGATATCAAAAACTGGAGATACAGATTCAGAAGAGTCAAAGAGAGGATACAAATAACAGGAATACACTTTCCATCACTGTGGACAGAGAATAGAAGCCACATTACAATGCCACTTAAAATATGATGATTGTCTGTAATGATATATCATCATCCAGTTATGATATGGTGAACCTTTTACTGTATTGTTTCAACTGCTGTATTATACAATATTGTATCATTAGAGTAAGCAGAATGTATATTTATTATTGCCCAGCGTCATATTTGAGTCCGTTATTAATTTGACAAAATACTTGGTATAATTCCTCCTTCATTATTTTGATTCAGTTTCACACTCATTATGCATTTTTCCCAAATATTGATATATTCCAAGAATACATGTGGCTTTGAAGGAACATTCCTGAGCACAAAGATCTGCACAAAATACATATAATTTCTTAGTAACAACTATTACCATTTTATTCACACATAAATAAGCAGTAGAATAAGTTTAGTGATGTTGCCTCATTGCATCTCACTCTGACCATTCTCTCACAACCCCTTATCAGCATCCAGGAAAAAAATATATATATAACAAAAGTCTTTATCCCAATTATGTGCCTGTATTCCCCCCTTTGCTGCATGTCAATCAATTATTTCTTCTATGTTCCCAGCATAAAACACTATGTTTATACATTTCATTTAGTTTTCTGCACACAGCCAAGTATCCATCCTTTTTATGTATGCAATAGTGCTATCAGTGGCACGCATTGAGCTGCTTTATTATGTTTTATTTCTCTGTCTCTTATTCCACTTCTATTCCTGTGTACATTGCTATGGACTGTTTTCTGAGGATTTCTTTACATCACGGCAATTACAGTGACATTCCCCAATTATTGCACACTATATAACACAATTTATTCACAATTACTAGAGTAAGATTTATTCCTTAGTAATCATTGATAAATAGGAATGCGCTTGTTTCTT
>BOPN01000335.1:462677-472677 GCA_017312705.2 Penaeus japonicus
TACCTAACCTAGGTAAAAGTACACATATGATTGGTCGGCGATATTGTCATGTCGGCCTTACATTGATTTTGAGTTGTAAACAAAACAACGCATTATTGTTATCACTGTTATCATTATTATTATTATTATTTCCATTATTATTAACATTCTTATCTTTATTTTTGTTATCATTATCATTTTTCTTTTTTATTGATATCAGTGTTGTTATTATCATTATCATAATAGTGATAATGATGATGATGATAATAATAAGGATAATAATGATCGAAGCAATAATGATAACAATAATAACAGTGATATTAATTACAATAGTGATAAGGATAACAATAATAACAATAAAGATAATAATAACAAAGATAATGATTATGATATTGAAATTAATATTAATGATAATGGTAATGATGATATATTGATAAGGATTGTATGAATGATAACGATAACGATATTCATAATAATCATAATAAAAATGATAATAGCAAGCATGATAATAATGGCAAAGGTGATAATTATAATGATAATTATAGATTGAATAATCATTAACTTGATTGTTATTATTATTGTTCACTATCATTATTACTATCATCATAAGTACCATTATAATCATCATCATTATTGTCACCATCATCTGATTAAGTTAAAGATATTTCTTATCTTATTTTCCATGTCTAATTTTTTTTTTTTTTTTTTTTTTATAAACGGGTACGTCATCACTCCAATATAGGTCAGTACCCTCCTTCGTACCGTTTATACACATTATGATTATCTAATCTAATGAGTTTTAATTTGAGAACACGCTTTCTACCGGTTATGTTAATGAACCCGTCTCATGAACTATGGGTTTTTCATTCATCTGTTTTCCGCGCTGTCTTTTGTTTGTAATTTTGTTTTGTTTTTGTCACTATTGTAATTATCTGGGTTATGATCATTGGTATCATTACTGCTGCTGCTGCTGCTACTACTACTACAACTACCATCATTCCTATTGTTACTATTACAACTACTACTACTACTATTATTACCATTAATACAACTGCTGCTGTTGCTACTACTACTACTACCACTACTACTACTACTACTGCCAATACTACTACTACTACTACTACTATTTTTACCACTTCCCTTACATAAAAAAAAATAATCAGTCAAATAATCTATAAATCTATTTGATTAGCTATTAACTCATCTTCCTGTTCATCTGTCCACACAGATATCCACACAATCTATCTATGAACCAATCAATCTTTCCAAATGATTCATGCGTCCAGATATCAATATTGTCTCCCAAAACACATCAAACCTTCACTATTTTATTTCCTTTTCTTTTCGCTAGTGACCGAACAATAATGAAACGAAGAACAGAAATTTCCCCAAAGGTCATGCACTTGTTAGAACATGCATCTGATAATCCTTTCGTATAATGTACGATGAAGATGATGGTTTTATAAACGTGATGATAAAGATAATTGGGTTAGTTTGGTGATTAGATAGAAATTGAATGATCGAAAGAATAATGATGGTTATGATTATATTACGATGAACGACATTGAAAATGATGACCTTGGCAATAATGATAGGTATGGATGAGGATGATGGATTTATTAATTGCCATGATAGTAAAGCAACATTAATGACAATTCACTATGACTATTGTCTAATATCTTCGTAGCATATCGGGAGACGCTAAATGAGACCATCTTGTTTGGATGCAGGATGGTCATGTTGTGACACGGAGCCTGCAATCTAGGTCACTGCCACTGGAACATCATGAACCAGCAGGGCCGATTTCAAGAACAAGACTGAATCACTCGCGTATGAATACTTTAATTGCCTGTACAACTGACATACTTCATTGGAATAGTAGGTCTTAGTTATTATACCTATTACGCTGTTGCTAATACCATGGGCCGGATTTAGACCTAAGCGGAGGAGGGGGGGGGGGGGCATATCTGGTTCGGGGGGCCCTCAACATAGAAATCATATTACATGACAAATAAGGATAATAATGAAAAAATAGAGTGGTTAATCGCATTTTGTTTCGAAATTTGACCATAAGAGTAACTTTGACAAAAAAAAAAAATAATAACAATAATAATAATAGTAATAAAAAATAGACAAAACAAATAAAAACAAATAAGTGATACAGATCACTGGCAGAAAATACGAAGTGAATGTTATGGTACATTTCTTTAAATCATAAACATCCTTACTTTTTTCTGATACGAAATATAGATATTCTATTCACATTAAATGACCTAGTAAAAAAATGATAAAGTTTAGTTCCCACCATTTCGCGTCAAGATCAGCGACAGTTTCAAAATACAAATCAATATGCAAAAATAAGTTAAAAGAAAAAAAAAAAAAAAATCTGGTAATTAAGTTCTGGAAGTATTGGGATAAGTAAATTGCATAACTCGCATAATCCTTCCAGTTTACAGAAAATCATTAAATTATATATCACACATTACATAGTTGAAACTGCCAAGTCACATAAATCACATTTATGCATCACAATACAGTATCTGCAAAAATATATGTCTCTCAACAGATGCAGCCTACCAATAGAGCGTATTATCAATATCATTATTATCATTACTATTATAATTATCATAATTATTATTGTTATCATTATCATTAATATCATAATCATTATTATCATTATCAACATAATTATCACTATCAGTAGAAAGAATATTTATTATCACAGTCATTCGTAGAGCGGGGCACCATTTGCACAGCTTTTTTTCTTGGCTGTCAAACAGAAGCCCATAAGCAGGGTTGTTTCTCCGCTTTCCTTCAGGGGATATACACTAGCGACATCTGTGAGATGTCAGGGCTATTAAAAATGGTTCAACAAGACAGGGTGACCCTTTATTCTTATTATAGGCGTCACAATAATAATTTTTACATCATAAATTATCATTATTATTACTACCACTACTATTGTTATTATCATCATTATTATTATCATCATTATTGTTGTTGTTACTATTACTAATATCATATTATCAAAACTACTATTATGATTATTACTACAGTTCTTGTTTATATAGTTGTCTGACTTATATTTATCATTATAATCATTACGTAATATCGTTACTATTATTTTCCTCATTATTATAAAACAGACATTCTCCTTCTTGTTCTTCTCATTACTATCATATTCACTATCAACCTTTGTTTCATCATTATTGTAGTTCTTGTTGTTTTTCTTATATCATCATCATTACCACTATTGTTATTATGATTGTCATCATTATTGTCATTATCATTTCACCATTATCATTGTCATTGTTGTTATTTTCATTATCATTACTTTTGCTGTTACTGTCATTATTTTCATTATCGTTAAAATTGTTATCATTATCACCGTTATTGAAATTGTAACTGTCACTATCATCACGATCATCTTCTTTCTTCTATCTTCTTTCATATCATAATCATTATCGCTATTATTGCCATTATTATCATCGTTATCATACCATTATCGAAATCAATTGTAATATCTTTATCATGAGCATGATATTAAATTCATGATTATTATAATCATCGATATCATCACTGCTATCGGTATTATCATTGTTATCATTATTATTATTATTATTATTATTATTATTATTATAGTTATCATTATCATCATTATATTCATTTCATTAAAATCATATTCGTTATCATCATTGTTGTTGCTATCATTTTTACTCTCATTATTACCACTTCATTATCATAACCTATCATAAAGGATATATATATTTTTTTCATGCTGATAAACTTGATGATATACACTTAATTCAAAACATGTATATGTATGTGCGTATATATATTATATATATATATATATATATATATATATATATATATATATATATATATATATATATATATATATATATTTATATATTTATTTGTTTATTTATTTATTCATTTATTTATTTATTATCATTATGCCCATATACCAAAAATGCAAGCAATACGGAGCTTACAAAAATCTTGGCTGCCCAACAGACTCCCATAAGCATGGTTGATTCTCGGGTTTGCCATCGGGGGTTGAAAGGGGGGGGGGGTATACACTAGAGACATCTATGAGATGTGAGTGCTATTAACAAAGTTATAGCCAATAGTTCGATGTTCCTGTATGGACAATGTGACCCATTCTCCTTTACTATTAGTAGTAATTGTAGGGGTACTAATATCTTCATTATCATTATCATTTCATTATCATCATTGTCATTATTATCAGCAGTAGTTGTAGCATCATCATTATCATTATCTTTAATATTCTTGTTATCATTACTTTATTCCTATTTTTGCTTTTATGATTATCATCATTGTGTGATATTACTATTATCATTATCATCATTATTAAAAACTGTTTTCTTCGTGTTTTTATCCTTATCATTATTACTATTTATCATTGCTCTTACTATCATCATTGTTGTATTGTTTATTATCATTGCTATTTTTTGTTTTTTGTTATTCGCACTGTCATTATCATCGTTACTATTATCATGATTATTATTAAAATCATCACTATCATGATCATCATCTTTATTTCTATCACTATCAATATCATTCTTATCATTTTTATTACAATTACTATAATTATCATAATCATTACATTATTTATCATTATCATTACTGTAATAATTGTCATTACAGTTAGAATTATTGTCATTATTTATGTTATCATTGTTATCAATATTGCTATTATCATTATAATCATTATCATTAGCTTTTTCACTATCGTTATCTTTATTATCATTATGAATGTCATTTCTACCATTATCATTATAATCTTTGTCATTATTTTGATTATCATTATCATTTTCAATATTATATCTATTATCATCATTACCGTTATGATTCTTATCATAATCATCTTTCTCATCATTATGCTTATTATTACCTATCTTACTTTCATCATTACCATCATCGTTACTATCTCTTTTATTATTACAAAGCTTTTTACTAGTAATATCGTCATTGTTATCATTATCATTATAAACATTATAGTTATCGTCACGTCACTATCATTATCATCCTAATAACTGCAATTATCAGAATTACTAGCATCATCATTGTGAACAATATTACCATTATCATGAGCTTTATTGTTGGTGTTACTATTATCATTGTTATTATCATTATTATCATAATCATTATTATCAGCAGAATTAGCAGTATTACCCCACTACATACATATTATATAACATATAAAATTACGCACATCTTTTTCCACAAAAGGTGATATAGTAACTTGGCTGCCTAACAGATTCCCATAAGCAGGGTTGATTCTCGCTTCTCCTTCAGGAGGATATATGCTAGTGACATCTATGAGTGTAAATATTATTTAAAAAGTTACAAGCAAAACACCAAAGAGTATAAGAAAGATGAGAAACCTTCTATCTAAACTATGATAAAAAAACGTGAGGTAATGAGTTCGAAGCAGCACCATCTATCGGTAACGCGCGTCTGTGGACAAAGACATGAAAGACTAGAAACATTCTGTCTAAACCATTATAAAAAACGTGAGCCAATGAATTCGAAGTAGCGTTATCTATTGGCAACGCGCGCCTGTTGATAAAGACATGAAAGATTGGAAACATTCTGTCTAAACCATTATAAAAATCGTGAGCCAATGAATTCGAAGCAGCACCATCTATCGGCAACGCGCGTCTATTGACAAAGACATGAAAAACTAAAATCATTCTGTCTAAACCATTAGAAAAAAACGTGAGCAAATGAATTCGAAGCAGCGCCATCTATTGGCAACGTGCGCCTGTTGACAAAGACATCAAAGATTGGAAACATTCTGTCTAAACGATTATAAAAAACGTGAGCTAATTAATTCGAAGCAGCACCATCTATCGGCAACGCGCGCCTGTGGACAAAGACATGTAAGTCTGGAAACATTCTGTCTAAACCATTATGAAAAACGTGAGCCAATGAATTCGAAGCAACGCCATCTATTGGCAATACGCGCCTGTTGACAAAGACATGAAATATTGGAAACATTCTGTCTAAACCATTATGAAAAACGTGAGCCAATGAATTCGAAACAGCGCCATCTATTGGCAACGCGCGCCTGTGGACAAAGACATGAAAGATTAGAAACATTCTATCTAAACCATTATTAAAAACGTGAGCCAATGAATTCGAAGCAGCACCATCTATCGGCAACGCGCGCCTGTTGACAAAGACTACGTAGGAAAGAAGGGAAACATTTCTCTCTAATACATTATAAAATCTTGAGCTAATGAGTTCGAAGTAACAACGCGGCGAATAAAAGTCACAAGCAACGCAGCGCAATTTGAGGGTTATTTACATATTTTGAAAAACTGCCTCCGCTCAAAAAAAAATCTGATATATGTGTGTGTGTGTGCGCGCACACACACACACATATATATATATATGTATATATATATATATGTATATATATGTATATATATATATATATATATATATATATATATATATATATATGATAAGAGATACATCATAACTTCATTTGTTTTACAGAAATTAAAAAACAAAGGATTAAAAAACAAGCAGTAAAATGTCTATTATGAAGAGTTTTACTGGTATGCACCTATGATTATGTTAATCGATAATCAACTTTAATCACAACATGAACGTGCTTTTTCATTATTATGATTATAATCATTATAATCATCACAAATATTATCGTTTTCATCATTATCATTGTTCTATTTATTATCTTTATCATCTTTATTGTTACTATTACTGTCATCATGATCATCATCAATATTATTATCATCGTTAGTATTAATAATATTATCAATATCATTAGCATTACCGATATCCTTGTTATCCTTATTATCATAATTACTACCATTATTATCATTCATATTATCATTATCATTATTTGTATGTTGATTATTAGTATTATTATCATTATCATTATTATCTTTATTATCATTGTAATCATTATTATTAATGATATTAATAATGAGGATAACATTGTTATTATCATCATTTCTTTTTATTGTTGCTAAAATTTGACTTATCATCGTTACCATCATCATTTGCATTATAAGTTAGCATCACCATTATCATTAATATTATTAATGTTTTCATTATCCTGTATCCCGTTATCGGTATTTTCTATTCCTTATAATTATTACTATCATCATCATCATCATCTCATCATCATCATCATCATCTCATCATCATCATCATCATCTCATCATCATCATCATCATCTCATCATCATCATCATCATCTCATCATCATCATCATGACTATAAAATAAGTAAAGTAAAAATATAATGATAAGAGTAGGATAACAGTGCAGAAGACTCCATGACCAGGATATCACATGACAAATTTCATAAAATATGTCCACTTTATGCAAATTAAGCGTGAAATATATAATTAATGGCCTTGGATTCTTGGCATTCCTGTGAATATTTTTCCTTGACAAGATAATTGTTTCCTGGAAATATGATTATGAAAAATTTCATGTATATTTACACTTACTATACATACTTAACATTGAAATGATCAGCATGTGTTTACTGTATGTCCTTTGAGCCGAGTTTGGTGATTTCTGATTTCTCTCTCTCTCTCTCTTTCTTTATTTGTTTATCCTCAATCTGTCTATCAAATAAAGTCGTGCGTGTGTGTGTATACATGCATACATAATTATATATATATATATATATATATATATATATATATATATATATATATATATACATACATACATATAATATATACATATCATTGTTATTGTTATTATTCCATGAATATTATTGTTATTATTATTATTATTATTATTTGACTGCTACTGTTATTATCACTGTTAATGTGAATGACAATATTCATATCATTATTAACATCATTAACAGTTAACATTGCAGTCAGTCTAATACTGTGACCGTTAAAACTTAACTAGCAAAATCTCCATCATACCAATGATAAATCAATATTTTCAACAAAAGGGATAAGATAAGATTACAAAATATAGATGAATACAGAGATGGATAAATGCATAAGTGAATAGTCATAAATGGAAAAATAAAGAACACGCAAGAAGCCTTGCCTCCAGACAGGAAAGGGAAACATAGAAAGAAAATATTAACTAAAAAAAGACTCAAAGACTGTAAAAGGGGAAACAATGTCTTAAAGGTCACATAAAAAAAAAAACTTCTGAAGGTCTTGAAGGAGAAAAACACAGGCAATTGAGAAAGCAAATAAAATGGCGGAGAGTTGCGCAGAGCGGGAAATTCGAATTCTTAAAATCTGATATTTGTGAAGGAGGAAAATATTATCTAGCGTTTTGGAATTGTGTTTATCGACTATATATATAGTGTGTGAAGGAACAAGGTAGATGCCAGGATAGTTAAGAACGAATTAATAAATTAAGGAATCAGCTATAATTCTGAGAAACTAGTGAACTACCAATTCCTTCTATTCCCATAACTTTATTCTTATACCTCTTGTATTGCATATAACTCGTATAAAAGTTATCAATATTTCGTTGCATGTAGTACACACACAAGATAACTTTGATGAAGTTTGCGTGGTATGTGCAAATTATGTAAGACACAGACTGATATTAACAGTTAATGTTTCGTGGAATCCTACTTTCACGAACTTCACTTAAATTCGCACAATAATAGTATTGCAATGAAATTTATTTTCCGGTGGGTTCATTTGCGTGTTGGACCGAAGTGTAATGATTGTATTTGGTTGAATATAAGTATGAATTTTCACTGTATATGAAGCATAAAGCGTGATATGTATAAGGTCTTGTAGCTTTCATAAAACTTTTCAGGAATATAGACTTCATTGACATTACAATTTTTTTCCTGTAAAATTTTAAGAAAACTCGAAAATTAGACAATCTCTTCAGAGTTGCACACAGACTTTAGAAGTGGGTTAAAGCAACAGGTTCCGGGCCCCTTAACCATACACAGAGCGACCCTCTTCCCACATGGCTCAGTGAAGCCAAGCCTTTCTCGTGCCCTCTCTCTTTGTCTCTGGGTCTCTCTCTCTTTGTGTCTCTCGCTCTTTCTCTCTCTCTTTGTCCCTGGATTTTTTTTCTCTCTTTCTCTTCCTTTCTTTATTTTACTCTCTCTCTCTTTCTCTTTCTTTTTTTCTCTCTCTCTTTCTCTCACTCGCTTTTTCCTTTCGCTCTCTTTGTTCCACGCCTTTCTCTCTTTCTTTCTCTCTCTCTCTCTCTCTCTCTCTCTCTCTTTCTCTCTCTTTTTCTCTCTTCCTTACCCCATCTTTCTCTCTCCCTCTTTCTTTTTCTCTCTCTTTCCCTTCATCAGTCTTTCTCTCTTTGAATTTGGAGTGAAGAATCCCCGAACTTTTCCAATATCGCTCTAAGTTTAGCAAGGAGTCCATATCGCAAAGGGAGAAGAAAAAAGTTGAAATCTCGTATTCTATTTCCTTTTCTTTTCTTAGTCTGCAAAGTGGACAAAATTGCAAAAGAAAAAAAATACTTATCAGAAAAAAATCAGTAAATTCAAACATAATCAGATAATAATAAAAAAAACATAATTACCTTCTACCTTACGTTTCTTTCCCACAAAGTGAGCGTGCAAAACAAAATAATAATAAATGAATAAAAAAAATAATAAAAAATGCAACAAATAGGATGCACGTGCAACACACACTCACCTTAACTCCGATGACGCATGGTGATTTCCCGTCTGGTGACCTCTGGCAACCTAGACCGAGCCCAGTGTCCGACCGTCCCTAGCGCGGTCTGTGTACTTACCGGGTATGGATGGGGGTGGGGGAGAGAAGGGGAATGGGGGGAGACTGGAAGAATAGGAGAGAGAAGAGGGGGAATGGAGAAGGGGATGAGGGATACGGGAAGAAAGGGGAAAGAGGTGGGGAAGGAGAGGGAGCATAGGGGAGAGAAGGGGAGGAGGGAGACAGGAAGAAAGTGGGAACAGGAGAGATGGAGTGGAGGAGGGGAAGGAGAGGGGAGGTGGAGGAGGGGATGAAAGGGCGAGGAAGGAGCGGGAAA
>BOPN01000335.1:487677-495177 GCA_017312705.2 Penaeus japonicus
ACTAATTCTCCTAGAACGATGATGAAAATATTCCACAAAACCGAGTCTAAGCGAAGGGAAATTGGTGGCAAGATCGGGCTTAATGCAGTTGAAACTAGTTACGTTTCCTGTGACTTCTTTTGTTACTCAAGCGTATCTGCCGGAATTGAACTTACTAAATTCACGTGTGTGTGTAAATACGTGAATATAATCTATATACAGGTAGACAGAACATATAGATATATATTAATAGAGAGTTAGATAAGTAGGTAGATATATGCATGCAGATATATTTACGTAAGTGCATACATATGTCCATACATACATGCGTTTATGTTAATCATCTCAACCGATGACTAGATAGGAACACCTCATTCTTATGGGTAATGGAAAGTATTACTCATCGGCTGGGTATGAGAAGGCGGTGACCACATGGCCTGGAAGCGCTATGAGGTTTCTGGCCATCCAAAATGGTACGCGGCAACTCGCTACCACATGACCAAGGCTCGCCGCAACTCGAACTTAGTGTTAAACTTGCAGGTGTTGAGGAAGGTAGACTCGCACCTTTGCCTGATTCTGGAGTCACGTGGATCACATTATTTTCCGAACATATGGACTTTGGAATTCGATTTTGATACCGGCCAGACGCCCTGATACTCAGTGTAGCAAAAAGTTATATACCTTTTGAGAGGATAATAGGATAAGCTCAACTTCTCGCTCGCTCGAAGTTCGCCGCAACGTCTTTTTGCGAGAGGAACTTCCGAGCGCCGCTTCCAGGTAAGACTGTGGCAGTGTTTCCTTCACGGGAGAAGTTTTAGTCTTCAGGTAATGCAGTCTTCAGGTGTTGGTGTTATTAATTTGTTTTTATAAAGATTGTAACTGGTTTTCTCTTGGTGATGTGATTGGTTTGTTTGGCGAATTGTATTCCGGAAATATTGTTTACCTTCTGACAGGTATCTTGGCGAATTTAGACTCCCATGTGTGTGTGTGTATACATACATACATACATACATACATACATACATATATATATATATATATATATATATATATATATATATATATATATATATATATATATATATAAAGTAGATGGATAGGCAGATCGATAAAATTAGACAGATATGGGAATAAACAATCCTCCAGAAGTTTTCATATCATCTTGACAATATCAAAAGAGCGAAACAATGCGGTTATGCATATATTTCCTTGCCTTAAAGGGTATATATGGTAGTCCTTTGGGAGTAAACAAATAGATACAAGATTACTCTTCAAAACAAACTTAAGTGAGATACAAAGGATGAAAAAACGCAACCAAAAACACAGAGAAAGAGGCACAAACAGTTATTCTTTTCAGTCGAATAAATACGAGGGTTAACGGAGAAAAAAAAAAGAAAGATTGAGAAAAGATAAGGGAAGGGGAAACTAAAGAGAATTGCCGAAAGAGAATGTGAGACGAAAGGTTGGAAAAAACGCGGTGAAACTGTGGTAATGATTAATCATTTTGTAATGATACAATATCTAGAATAAATTTTAGCTTTCAGCGTTCATTATTATTGTATAATGACTCCGATGATGAAGAGAGATCAAAATAATTTTCTTGTGTGACAGAAAACGGTATTTAATGTCAGTGCCTATTTTCTACTTCGAAGGGGGAACTATGATATATTTACGACCCTGTTTAAAAAAAAAATACGATACAGTAGTGAACACGGGTGAGAGTCGAAATATATGTTCTTACATCTTGCAGAGAATAAAAGGATAAAAAACGAGGTTTCGATAAACAAAATATTTAAAAAAAGTAATCAGCTACGCCCAACACATTTATATTTATTCATTTTTTTATTTAGAAAAATCTGGAAAAATAACACACAGGTAGCTAGAGAATACAATACCTCATCATACAAGAGAAAAAATAATAAAAAAGAGAAAGCAGATATAAGTAGAAAAAAAACATAAGAAAGCAAGAAAAAAAAGCTCAAAGGACATCTTCATACCATCAACTAAGACAGCTTAAGAAGATGGCTCACCTCCCCTTAGGCTATTTCTCCAGCCAGGTAAAAGGAGATAAAACGAGCAGGTTTGAGCCAGGTAGGCCTATATATATACTACACCCGTAGGCCTAAATCACGCGAAGGGGTGGGGGGGTGGAAGGTGGGGAAGACAAAATTTATTGGGATGTATTGCTTCTCGATACTCTATTACCTCGAATAAGGAGGCGGGGGGAGGTTGTCATGGCAACGTACTAGGTAAAAGAGACAGCTTTAGTTTTGTTGATGTTGTTGCTGCTCTTGTCATTATCCTGATTATTATCATTGCATTATGATTATTATTGTTATTATTGATTTTGATCATTATCATTATAATTATCATGATTATCAGTATCATCATATTATCAAAATCATTATCATCATCATCATAGTTATCTGTATTACCATTATTATTATCATCATTATCTTTATTATTATTGTTGTTGTTATTATTATTATCATTATTATTATTATTATCATTATTATCGTTATTTTCATTAATAATGATATTGTTATGATCATTGTTGATATTATTATCATTATCATTATCCTCCTCCTCCTCCTCCTTCTCCTTCTCCTTCTCCTTCTCCTCCTCCTCCTCCTCCTCATCATCATCATCATCATCATCATAATCATCATCATCATCGTCATCCTCCTCCTCATCATCATCATCATTGTCATGATCATTATCATTATCATCATTATAATCATCATTATTATTTTAAACATGATCGTCATTATAATTACCATTACAGTTGTCATCATCACCATCAAATATTTATCAGTATCATCATCATCTCATTATCATAACAATATCATTACTATTATTATGACGATAACGACAATGAATATTACCACAACATTACTTTACACGTCTCGGCTGCATTTGCAAGGCATGATTCTGCAAGGAATGAATTTGCCTGACCATAAGCACTGTACTTGCATGACGATTCGCATGACCAAATCACATAATCTACTTTGTCATGCAGGTGAAAGTCCTTGGTGTGTGAATAGTTTTGTTTCAAGTTGATTGTAGTGTTGGTAGTAATATTGCAAGGGACGCTAATACATTCATGGCATTAATAATCATGTATTTTATGACAGAAATGGTGATAGTGATGATTTAATGGTGATGATGACGTATTAGTGAGGAGGACGATACAGTCATGATGAGAATTATGATATTATACTAACTATAATGATGGTGGTGATGAAAATTATGATGTGAATAAAAGTAGTGATGATAAGAATTAGGATAACAATTATGATAAATGATAATGAAAATGATATAATAACAACAATAAGAGTGATAATGCTTGCAATAATTTGATTAAGGGAATAAATATACGAAAGTGGGCGGGCAATATGCAAATGAATGTCAACTTCCGTTCCTTATAAGTGTTCTTGTTCTTCAGAGTTGTTGCAAAGAAAAGGTTAAGAGGTCAGAAGCTTAGGAAGAGTCACCGAGTTAAGCCTTTTTTTTAACCTTATTTTTGTTGTATCTTATTTCATTTTATTCTAGGAACTGTGTACACTATTTTCACATCGAAATGGCATTGTTTCATGACAAGATATTAGATAGAAAGACGCGGGTACCTTTTTGTGCGTCTGTGAGTCAGTTTGTGCTTGTGTGTCATTCACGCTCTCTCGAGTAACTACATTTCCATTTCTTATTCTGTATTTGGTTATTCATCTCGTCTCTTGAGGTTTGTTTGTTTATGTATTTATGTCTACTTGCCTCTACCTCCTTCTCTCTCTTTCTCTCTTTATCTTTGTGTATCTCTCTCTTTGTTTTCTTGTCTCTTTCTCTTTCTCTTCTCCCCCCTCCCCTTTCTCTCTCTCTCTCTATCTATCTATGCTTCTTCTATCTCTACCTCTTTCCCCTCCCCTTCCCCTTCCCTTTACTCTTCTTCTTCCCTTTCCTCCTCTTTCTCTCCATCTCCCTCTCCCTCCTCCTCCTACTCCTCCTCCCCCCCTTCCCTCCCTCTGACCTACCCATAATGCACCATATCATTTTAAAAAATGTTTCTCTCGTCTATCCAATCAAATAACGATGATAAAAATAGAATAAACTTGTTATTGGCTGGATTGACCATTTATGAATGATATGATTAAACTTCAAACGGTTTTATAGCCGTTGGCATTTCTGCGAAAAAAATGAACGATTTGCTCGGATGTGATTTCCAAATTCATAGTATGTAGGCTATTGGTAGTATCATCATCAATAATCATCATCATCATCATCATCACCATCATCATCATCACAGCCATATCTAATATCATCATTATCATCAAAATCATTATTATTTACGTCAACAGAACCACCTCATTACTATCCTCATAACATAATTATCACCATTAGTATGGTGATAATCCTACAGTGGCCGCATTATATTACATCTCTTATCAGTTAACCTGACAATAAAAGATCGGTTTTATCAGGCAATAACGATTACTTTCAACGTGGTGTAAGTCTGTTTAGGAAAGGATTTCTAGTGTGATAAAACATTGCGTTAATTCCACAATACATGAAATACTGGATAGAACTTGATTTTATGGTTTTATAATGCGAGATATATTTTATTACTTGAATGCCAGTGCGTGTGTTTGTCTGGGTCTGTTTTCATGGTTGTGGGTAATGTATACATGTATGCTAAAACTTGCTTGTGGTAATATTTAATGTATACATACACACACACACACACACACACACACACACACACACACACACACACACACACACACACACACACACATACACTCACACATAGATAGATAGATGGATAGATAGATAGATACACACACGCACACACACACACGCATACATACACACATATACACACACAAACACACACACACACACACACTTAAAAAGTTGACATTGTCTTCACTCCACCTTTACTTCTTGATAAGGACTTGATGTTGGATTACGAACTTTATTGGAATTATCAAAGGATCTATTTTAATTCTCTCTCGATCATATGAAGTCTTTTTTTTATTTATCCCTTCTCTCTGTGTGTGCTTGTGTGTGTGTGTGTCGATCTGTCAGTCTGTATGTCTGTCTGTTATTCTGCCTTCCTGTTCGTCCATCTATCTTTGACTATCTATCTCCATCACTATCTGTATGTATATTCACCATTTATGTGCTTTCCTACCTATAATCATATTCATATACAATCATCCTTCTATTTTTTTTTTTTTTTTTGAATGATCTTTCTATACCCACTGTTTTCCTTCTTCACTTCTTCCTCTCTCTGTCTATCCCTTATGATTTATTGCAGTTTCTATCTCCTTCCTGTATTTCATGACTGAAATCAGTGCAGTTCAGCAGAGGGAAATTTTACCCTTAGGAACTGTTGAGATTATGTTCACTGTTATTTCTCCTGTTTGTTGTGTGTGTGTGTGTGTGTGTGTGTGTGTGTGTTTGTGTGCGTGTGTGTGTTTGTGTGCGTGTGTGTGTGTGTGTGTGTGTTTGTGTGCGTGTGTGTGTTTGTGTGCGTGTGTGTGTGTGTGTGTGTGTGTGTGTGTGTGTGTGTGTGTGTGTGTATGTGTGTGTGTGTGTGTGGTTAATTTGTATGAAACGGAATATAAGAGAGAGAAAACACGAGAAGTGGAGAAAGAAGAAACAAGAAGAAGGAATATATGAAAAAAGGATAAGAGTGAGAAACACGAGAACATGAAGTAGAATTAAAGGGAAATTACATTTCAGTAGAAGGAGGAAACAAACAAACAAACAAAACGTTGTGGAAGAGGAACATGAAATAAAACAGAAGACGTAGAGGAAGAAGTAGAAACACGAGAAGAAAATAGTAAGAAGAAACATGAGAAGAAAGAGGAAAAAGACGAAGAAGAAAAGAAAAGAACGAAGAAGAGAAAGAAACAAGTTATAAAGGACATATTTTAACACACGTCTTACGATAATAATACCATATGATATTAAAGAAGATCTCGATAACAAAGACACCCATATTAGAATTGAACACATCGCACATGTCTCTCTCTCTCTCTCTCTCTCTCTCTCTCTCTCTCTCTCTCTCTCTCTCTCTCTCTCTCTCTCTCTCTCTCTCTCTCTCTCTCTCTCTCTCTCTCTCTCTCTCTCTCGGTCTCCTTTTCTAGAATTCGCATGTAATGAGTCCTTCCCTTTTCACTGAGGTCTCTCCTTTCATCCTCTCCAAAGGGCGCTTCAAAGGCCGAACTTTACTTGCGCCCGTAGCGCCTGCCAGTCCTTTCTGCGATTTCCTGGCACTCTCCTTTCGACTCTACTTCTGTGGTTTCTTCTGGTTACTTTGGTGGATGGACTTTGGTTGTTTGGTTGTGCGTATGTGTGTGGGGGGGGGGGGGGGGGTTAGGGAGGGGTGGTCTTGTACTTTTGATTTCGTGTTTGTTTGGGGTTTTGTATCTTTATTTTTATTTTATTATTTTTTTTTTTTTTTTGAGGGGGGGTATTTTTTCTTTCTCTTTCTCTCTTTCTTTTTTTCTCTCTCTTTCTCCTTCTGTTTTAATCTCTCTCTTTCTCTCTCTCCCTCTCTCTTTCTTTCTCTCTCTCTCTCTCTCTCTCTCTCTCTCTCTCTCTCTCTCTCTCTCTCTCTCCCTCCCCCCCCCCCTCCCCCTCTCTCTCTCTCTCTCTCTCTCTCTCTCTCTCTCTCTCTCTCTCTCTCTCTCTCTCTCTCTCTCTCTCTCTCTCTCTCTCTCTCTCTCTCTCTCCCTCCCTCCCTCCCTCCCTCCCTCCCTCTCTCTCCCCCCCCTCTCTATCTATCTATCTCCCTCTCCCCCCCTCTCCCTCTCTTTCTCTCTGGTGGATTAATCAACGAACGTCAGTAATGATCTCACCAAAGCCTCCGTAAAACGATATACTTATTATAACAGAAAAAAAAGAAAAGAAAAAATAAAAAGAAAAAAGAGTAATAAAGCTAAATAGAAAAAAAACGATAATAATATAGAAATAAGGCACCAGTATTATCTTTCACCTTCTTTCGAGACAGTTCAATGGCGAAAGATCCTTTTTCAGCGGAATGTGAAATTGAAGCATAGAGCGGGAACGCTGTCCGCCTCATCAGAGCGGTGAAGAACCGAAAGTGTGTGAATGGAGAACCGCCTTTTTTATCCCACTCGTTTATGTCTGAATTCCAGATGCTCTTTTCACAAGTTTGCAAAAGTGTTTTGGGAGATTCTTTGCTTAGGCCTTTTTTTTTTTTTTTTTTTTTTTTTAATGTGTGTGGGTAAAACATCGGAATCGGGTTTATATAATTTCATCCTTTACACATACTGCATAATATATACTTACATAATATTCATAGAAATCTAAATAAATACATACATACAGGCATGTACATACCATGAATATCTGAACATGTAAATACAAATGCATGTACATATACACGCATACCTACAGCGCAATCAAAATTAGTATGTATGTACTCTGTATATTCATGCAACATGCATATATACATGATTATGCGTCCATAGCTAACAGTTTAGAAAAATATAAGCA
>BOPN01000335.1:497677-500177 GCA_017312705.2 Penaeus japonicus
CCCCCGGAATTTGCTTGTGAGAGAGATGGGGATGGGAGGGAGGGAAGGGGAGAGAGGGGGAAAGAGAGAGAGAGAGGGAAAGAGACAGAGAGAGAGAGAGAGAGAGAGAGAAAGGAGAGAGAGAGAGAGAGAGAGAGATGGGTATATAGACAGAGAGAGACAGACAGACAGACGAACAAACAAACACAGAGGAAGGGAACGCGCAGAGGCCATTCCGCCCTTTGCAAATGACACGTCGATTAGCGGAGATTAGTCTTCGCGAGCGTCACACGTCAAGAGTTGCAACGCGACGAGCAAAAACTATCGGAATATTAACGAACGAAGTGAATCGGACCTTATCTTTCCCTTTTTCACTTGATGAGGAGGGGGGAGGAGGGGGAAGGAGAAGGAGAAGGAGAAAGGGAGGGGAAGAGGAAATGGAGGGAGAGGAGAAGGGGGGAGTGAGGGGAGGAGGAAAGGGAGCGGAAGGCAAAAGGAGGGGGAAGGGGAAGGGGAAGAGAGTGGTAGGGGACCGAAAAGAGAAGGGAAAGGAAGTGGAAGGAGAAGGAGAAAAGGAGGGGAAGAGGAAATGGAGGGAGAGGAGAAGGGGGGAGTGAGGGGAGGAGGAAAGGGAGCGGAAGGCAAAAGGAGGGGAAGGGGAAGGGAGGGGACCAAAAAGAGAAGGCGAAGGAAGTAGAAGGAGAAGGAGAAGAGGAAGGAGATGAAGAGGAAAAGTGGAAAAGAAAAGCGGAGCAGAAAGGGGAGGGAAAGGAACTAGAAGGAGAAGGAGTAAGAGGAGTAGAAGAAGAAGGAGAAGGGCACAGGAAGGGGGAGCGATGAGAGGGCAAGGGAAGGGTAAGGAGAAGGGTACTAAAGGGAAGAAGGGGAGGAGAGGTGAAGGGGAAGAGGAAGGGGAAGGTGCGTGTGTCTATGTCTTCTCAGGGCGTGTGTCGTCTTTTTATGGGCGTTCACTTTGTCTCTCTCTCTCTTTCTTTAGTTAGTGCTGTTTCTGTTTGTTTCTTTATTTCTGTGTCCAAATCAGTTTCTGTCAGTTTGTCTGTTTACCGATTTTGCCTCTGTATCTCCCTCTTTCTCTGCTCTCTATCTCTCTCTCTCTCTCTCTCTCTCTCTCTCTCTCTCTCTCTCTCTCTCTCTCTCTCTCTCTCTCTCACTCTCTCTCACTCACTCACTCTCTCTCTCACTCCTCCTCTCTCTCTCTCTCTCTCTCTCTCTCTATCATTTATACTCCCTCTCTATGCAAATGATTTATTCTCCTCTCATGCCTTACAAACTGGTAAGAGGGAAGGTCCCCTAATGCCTATTTTAAGGCTGTTTTTTTGTTTTGTTTTTTGTTTTTTACCTCCATGTTGTAGGATAGGAAAATGTGAAATATATGTGGTTGTATTGTGAGTCACATGCTAAGCGACGACGTAAAAAGCATGTGTGTAAGTCACTAAGATAGATAGATATAAATATAGATATTCGTTCATTTATCATTTCGACTTTCGCAAATCAGGGGAGATAAAGTTATTAGCAAGAGGACTTCCTAAAGCAAAATCCTTCATGGTATTGTTGGCTGAGAAATTGCCTATTGTCATGATAAGACTATTTGGGACGTTATTATCCTGGTTCTTAATAATACGTTACTGTCTTTCGTCATTAAAGCTCTTAATTGATATTCGTCAGTACCACGTGATAATAGTGCAATGCGAGAGATTTTTTTTTTTTTTTTTTTTTTTTTTTTTTTTTTTTTTTTTTTTTTTTTTTTTTTTGTGTGTGTGTGTGTGTGTGTGTGTGTGTGTGTGTGTGTGTGTGTGTGTGTGTGTGTGTGTGTGTGTGTGTGTGTGTGTGTGTGTGTGTGTGTGCCGCGATGTCAGAATAATATTTCATTTGAACATTTCAATTTTGACGTTCATTTGTAATATTCATGGTATTTTACAAAGTGGACAGTGCATATTTTTCTCCCAGTTTTGCCTGCCGTGGACAGATGCTCTCTCTCACTCTCTCGCTCTCTCGTTTCGTCTTTGTCTGCCTGTCTGTCTGTCTGTCTGTCTGTCTGTCTCCATATCTCTCTCTTTTTCAAAATTCCCACTCCCTCTTTCCCCCTCTTTTCCACTTCCCTCAAAACCCACTCTCTATCTCTCGCCGTCTCTCTCTTCTCTCCTCCTCCTACTTCAAAATTCCCACTCCCCCTTCCTCCTCTTTTCCACTTCTCTCAAATCCACCTCTCTATCTCTCGTCCTCTCTCTCTCTCTCTTCCTACTTCACAATTCCCACTCCCCCTTCACCCCCCCTCCCCACTTCTCTCAAACCCCACTCTCTATCTCTCGTCCTCTCTCTCTCTCTCTCTCCCTACTTCAAAATTCCCACTCCCTCTTCCCCCTCTTCCCCCTCTTTAACCCTTCTCTCAAAACCCACTCTCTATCTCTCGTCCTCTCTCTCTCTCTTTCTCCTCCTACTTCAAAATTCCCACTCCCCCTTCATCCCCCCTCCCTCCTTCTCTCAAAACCCACTCTCTATC
>BOPN01000335.1:512677-515177 GCA_017312705.2 Penaeus japonicus
AATATCATCATCATCATTGTTATCACCATCATCTTCACCACAACCACCACCATCATCACCAGCACCACCATCACCCAGCTACATAATCATCACAATCATCCTTACGACTAATAATAACCCTACTATTATGATTAAAATGAACTGAAATCATGGGTTAATGCACAGTCTAATAGCCATAATTAAAGCGTTCAAAAAAATGAAAATAAGAAATAAAAAAATAAAAATAAATTTATATATATAATTTCACAAAAATCCTAATGAAGGATTTTTGAAATGTATCATTAATTATACAAACAGAAAAAAAATATATTAATGATAATCAGATACGTATTCTCATACTGATTGTTTTCTTCTGTAATTTTACTATTTTGATATAACTTATCTATGGTTTATGTTGAATGCGACTGTAATTTGTATAGCCATTGGATAGTACATTATGTCATATAGTATGATGATTAACTTTAACTATCACTATACTAAAAATAACTTTTGTGGAATACGTAATATTACTATATCATATCTGTATTGCATAACACATGTATAAGTTATGCATTATATCATACATAGCACACTATTATAAATCTTATATAAAACTATACATTAATAAGTTTATCCATGACCTGGCATTACATAACCTCACAACACAAAGCATTCCTTTTGTTTTTTTCTCTACAACACTATCTCGGTATCCTTCACTTCACAAGAAAAAGATAAGATTCTGAAGACAGTCTCAAGTTGCAAATTGCAATTCTTCCGCTTCGCTCACCTTTTGCGTTGCATGGTCTCATCCTACGTGTCTTAGTGTGCGTTCTCCTGACGCCTCGCTGCTTTTTTATTATGAAAAATTCAGTGCGTTGTTTCTGCTCTTTTTCTTTGTTTGTGCAGTTTCTCGTTAATTTTGTGAAAATGAGAGAGAGAAAGATATATATATATATATATATATATATATATATATATATATATATATATATATACATATATATATACATAGTGAGAGAGAGACAGAGAGAGAGAGAGAGAGAGAGAGAGAGAGAGAGAGAGAGAGAGAGAGAGAGAGAGAGAGAGAGAGAGAGACAGGCAGACAGACAGAGAAAGAGAGAGACAGGCAGACAGACAGAGAAAGAGAGAGACAGGCAGACAGACAGAGAAAGAGAGAGACAGGCAGACAGACAGAGAAAGAGAGAGAATAATGAAACCTGCAAAGTTATTCCAACCCACCTGAACATTAGCAAAGATCGCTCGAATGAAACACCGACCAGTAAGTGCAAATTCCCATTAATTTACATCACAAAGTCACCCTAAAGGGGAATACTGAATATCCGTTACTTTTCTCCCCGTGTGCGTGATTACTATTGCATAATTAAAAATGACTTGAGCTTCTGTGACGTCACTAGTAATTTGCTATCAGACAGATTTCTTTTACCAGAATGGTAGAAAGGCTGATTAGTGACAGAGGTAGAGAGAAGGGAAAACCGTGTATATGTGTGTGTGTGAGTATGTGTGTGTGTTTGTGTGTGTTTGTGTATGTGTTTATGTGTGTGTATGTCTGTGTGTGTGTATGTGTGTGTGTGTTTATGTGTGTGTTTGTGTGTGTGTGAGGTTTTGTGTTTGTGTGTATGTCTGATAGTGTGTGTGAGGTTTTGTGTTTGTGTGTGTGTATGTGTTTCCGATAACTATAAAGCAGGAAATAACCTAATGCAAAGGTACAAACGGCTAACATGCAAGTAAATAATCTGGTAGACGAGGACACAAGTTCCGGGACATTGCAAACAGGCCTTGTGTCGAGTGTTTGCACGGGGGAGTTCCAGGCACGGTGACGTCAGCGCACATGTGAGTGTGTGTGTGTGTGCAAGTATGTGTATGCGTGTGATGATGTGTGTCTATGTGCATGAGTAACTTTATGAAAGATATCCACATGCATGCATGTACAAACACACACAAGCATTTAAACAAGCCCATTGTAAACAAAGGAGAAACAAAGATGTTAACAGCAACAAGCAACTCCTATTTGTCACAAAGAAACAAAAGCAAAATAGAGTTATTGTAGGTATTGTAACGGTGCCGGAAGTGGTGGGCGGAGTGAGAAGGAGATGGGCGTGGGCGTGGCTTAGGGGTGGTCTTGAGGGAGATACTAATTTTTATTCTCTCCTCTCTCTCTCTCTCTCTCTCTCTCTCTCTCTAACCTCTCTCTCTCTCTCTCCGTCTCTCTCTCTCATGCTCTCTCTCTCTCTCTCTCTCTCTCTCTCTCTCCTCTCTCTCTCCTCTCTCTCTCCTCTCTCTCTCTTCTCTCTCTCTTCTCTCTCTCTGTCTCTCTCTCTCTTAGTTTCCGCTATTCTGGTTGTCTGTCGCTATGTTGTATGTTTGTCTCTTTGTCTTTGTTGTGTGAGAAAGAGAGGAAAAATAGAATAAGAAAGAA
This sequence comes from Penaeus japonicus, assembly GCA_017312705.2. Taxonomy (NCBI): domain Eukaryota; kingdom Metazoa; phylum Arthropoda; class Malacostraca; order Decapoda; family Penaeidae; genus Penaeus; species Penaeus japonicus. The sequence continues at coordinate 515,094 of BOPN01000335.1, forward strand.
AACAAACAAATAAAGAAACAAAGATAAAGACTAAAGAAGTAAAAATAAATAGTCAAGAAGAAAAAAAGGAACAAAAAAAAAGGA
>BOPN01000336.1:0-2500 GCA_017312705.2 Penaeus japonicus
ATATATATATATGTATATGGTTAGATAATTAGAAAAAAGGAGCCAAACGTACGAATGCATAAATATAAATAAATAGTTAGATTGATTGGCTGAATGATGGATAGATAGACAGACAGATCGATAGATAGCTAGATGGATGGATAGATTTATTAATGGACATGCAGATGTATAAAATGTAGATAGATAGATAGACATAACTAGGAGATGATAAGTAAATAGATATAGATAAAATAAATGTATAAACAAAAGTAGACAGATAAACAAAAAGAAAGATAAACAAAAGTTACATATATCGCCACAGAGAAAAAAAGGAAAGATAAAGAACGTGTTATCTTGAGAGAGAGGAAGAGAGAGAGAGAGAGAGAGAGAGAGAGAGAGAAGTACCGATATTATCAATAAAAAAAGAAGAAAAAAAAAACAAAAAAAGGAGGGGAAGTGTTGCCAACGCGCTCATTACTCTACTAGGTTTACTTAACAAAGGAAGTCAAGTGCTGCTCATTGATGTCCGTGACAAGTAGAGTCATCCTCAAAGAGTAATGTTAGAATGTGTTAGATTAAATATTTAGTTAGTTTATGAACTCTCCTGATTCATATATGAAACTCACCGATGCGCAAAAGACAATATGAAATGTACATATAAAAAAAGAAAAAAAAAGAAAAGAATAATGATGTATACAGTGTGAATGAAAGGGGAGGATGATGGCCCATTATGGCTCGTCTCTTTCTCTCTCATTCGAGGACTTTATCAGCGCAGAGAAAAAGAAAGAGAAGAAGAGAAGAGAGAGAGAGAACGCGGAGAGAGAGAGAGACAAGAGTCGAGAAACAATACGGCTCGCCTGAAAGCACACAAACAGAAGCCCCTTCGATCTGATCTTCAACCTCCCAATATAACAGTAATGAAGCTGATTATACTTACAAAACGATATTAATTCCCTTTTGCCTCACCTTTCACCCGTTGCATTTCCCTTTCCGCTATTCATTCGCACGCGTTCCCTCTTCTCTCCTCTCTCTGATTCCAATCGCGCTCTCCCTACCCCGCCCCATCCCTTTCTCCTCCTCCTCCTCCTCCTCTTCTTTCTTCTTCTTCCTCTTCTTCTTCCTCCTCCTCTTTCTTCTTCTTCCTCCTCCTTCTCCTCTTCTTCTTCCTCGTCCTCCTCCCCCTCCTCCTCTTCTTCTTCTTCTTCCTCCTCTTCCTCTTCCTTCACCTCTTCCTCTTCCTTCACCTCCTCCTCTTCCTCCTCCTACTCCCCCTCCCCCCCATCTCACTCCTCCTCCCCATCTCGCTTTTTCTCCCCCTTCCTCCTCCTCCCCTATCACCTCCTCTTCCTTATCCTCCTCCTCCTCCTCCTCCTCCTCCATTCACCCCCAACACCAGACTAACTCATCCCCCAAGCCTCTCTCACGCATCTTTTACAGTATTGTTGGCCAAAATTAATCTATCCGCGCTCTCGCCTCCAATCGGAATGAGTTGCAGACTTCTGAAAATGCAATTTGTCTTCTTCTTCTTCTTTTTCTTTTCTTTTCTATTAGATTTCCACTTTTATATATATGCTGGAGGCCGTCCTCATCTTTGAGCCTGACCTCCGTTCACTGAGAGTGGGTTATAAGTATCCGCGTCTGGTTCATTAACTAGAGGGTTGGTTAGACAAAGGTCGCGGTTTTCCGAGCGTCCGAAAGTCTCACGAGGGGGTTCGTTCGTCCGAGACTGTAAAATACGTAAGCAAATGTTTTCGTCTCTGAATCTCGAAAGCTCTTTAAAAAGTTTTGAGCGTGTGTTTGACAAAATGGGGCGCAGTCGGATGATACCGCCAGTGGATAGATGAATACAATTTTAATTAACTTATCAAGGAGTATACCATTCGAGGTTGTCTCACAGGGCTTCGTTGTGTTTCGTATCGATTCGTTCTCTCCGGTTCGAGTTTTTCTGCTTGCCTTGTAAGGAAGTTTTCGTTATTACTTTCCCTCTTTTTTCTTTTTTTTTCTCTCTCTTTTCTCTCGGATTTCCCTTCTCTTCTTAACTGTGTCTCGTCATAACGGTACCACAAGTAAACACACACGTAGCAATTCAGTTGCTAAACGAAACAAAAGGGGAAATAAAAGTCCATCGGTTCACGTGGTCATCTCGGCTCGCCACAGAGAGAACCGAAGAGACAGACCAAAAATAAGTGAATAATAAAGAGCGTGTTATCTTGAGCGTTGAGGGCTGATCAAGGGATCGTCTCCCCTTCTCTTCTCCCCCTTCCCCCCCCCTCTCCTTTCCTTCTCCCCCTCCCCCGTCTCTCCTTCTTCCCTTTTCCCCTCTCTCCCCACCTCCATTTCCAAAAGCGACCCACTAACCTCCGAGGTTACGAGGGGGACCAAGTGCAAATTAATGGGACGTTTTCTAAAGGTTAACTGCCACTGATATACAGTCTTTTCAGAGTTAAGATCGTGATTAACTTTAGCTCCTTCGCAGAGTTTATGTATCGGGTTTATTTTTTCCATTTAGTCTTCAAATGAA
>BOPN01000336.1:40000-42500 GCA_017312705.2 Penaeus japonicus
CATCATTACCATTGTTATCTTTATTATCATAATTATCATCATTATAATTGTTCTTATCATTACCATCATCATCATCACCATCATCATCCCCATCCCCATCCTCATCATCATCATCACCATCATCATCATCATCACCATCAACATCTTCATCACCATCATCATCTTCTTTTATTGAAAAATGAGACATGATCGAAATCCTCTTAACTTTAGGTAAATGAATCATCATAATGATAATGATGAAGATCATAGCAATAACAATGATGATGAGAATAATAACAATAGCAATAATAATGATAATGATACCAAGAATCATAATAATGGTAATGAGAGCAACTATTTCGAATATTGTTATCATTTTCATTGTTTATGATTATTAATCATTATGAAAATTACTGTTAACTGTGCCAATTTTCACCCTTATTATTACTGATATTATCATTAATTTTACCATGACTATTGTTTTTTTTTGTGTGTGTGTTTTTTTTACCAGCACCATTGTTATCATTACTATCATTGCTATTAACATCATGATCATAATTTTATCATCATTGTTATCACCATTATCAGTATCTCATTTTATAGTCATTATTATTATCATATTTAATCATTGTTATCATCATTATCAGTATCTCATTTTATAGTCATTATTATTATCATATTTAATCATTGTTATCATCATTATCAGTATCTCATTTTATAGTCATTACTATTATCACATTTAATCATCATTTTCATTATCATCTTATAGTCATTATCATTTTCATCATTATCATTGGCGCCCATATTATTTAATCTTTCCTTTTCTTATTATCACCATCATCATTATCGTTCTTAATATTCATGTCAAAATCAATATTATCATCACCCTCGTCATCACCATATCTACCTACACCAAAAAGATGACTTTCATCATCATCATAATCATTAGCATCAATGTTATTGTTAGTAATGATGAGGTTGCGTTTGTTAGTTGCATCATGCCACATCAGCCTTTTTTGATGTTCCTGTTGTCGTAATGTTATGAGATTGGCCTTTCTTGAATCATTTTATGTTGGTAGAGGAGTGGTTGTCTCATTAATTCGGTTAGTTCATTAATTCAGCTAATTGATCATTAGTTATTCAGCTAATTAATCATTAGTTATTCAGCTAATTAATCATTAGTTATTCAGCTAATTAATCATTAGTTATTCGAGTAATTAATCATTAGTTATTGGGCTAATTAAACATTATCTATTCAGATAATTAATTATCATTTATTCAGCTAATTAATCATTAACTATTCAGTTAATTAACCATTAGTTATTGGGCTAATCAAACATTATCTATTCAGATAATTAATTATCATTTATTCAGCTAATTAATGATTAACTATTCAGTTAATTAATCATTAGTTATTGGGCTAATCAAACATTATCTATTCAGATAATGAATAATCATCTATTCAGCTAATTAATTATTAGTTATTCAGCTGATTACTCATTAGTTATTCATCTAATTAATCATTATCTATTCAATTAATTAATCATTATCTATTCAGCTAATTAATCATTAGTTATTCAGTTAATTATTCATTATCGTCAATATCAGTCATTCATTTCATATCATTAGTTATTAGTTATTCTCAGTGCAATTATTTTTGTTCTTTTCTCTTATATTTGTTCAGTGTGGTTGCATTTGCTAGTTCCATCACTACATTAATCTTATCACACGTTATCACTATCATCATTCTGTCACTATCTTTGTCAACATCAATTAAATTTGGGGTCTTCTTTCTTGATTTGTGATACTGCCTATGGTAATTTGGTCACTTTCTCTCTCTCTCTCTCTCTCTCTCTCTCTCTCTCTCTCTCTCTCTCTCTCTCTCTCTCTCTCTCTCTCTCTCTCTCTCCGTCTCTCTCTCTTTCTCTCTCTCTCTCTCTTTCTCTCTCTCTTTTTTATTATTCCATTGTATTTTGTTTAGATGAGGGGCGTCTTTATATATCCAGCTCTTCATTTATTCCTTCATCCACAACCATTTGACAAAATGCATGTTAATCTTCTACAAATTCATTGGATATCACTTATGCTGAGGCTTAATTATCTGTTCTTGAAAATCGTAATTTTGTCGGGTGAAAAAGGGAAAATGGCCTTGCATGTATCGGGCCATAACTTGATCATGCTGGCTCTTCCAGTAACCTACCAATTTTTGTTTTCTGATTTTCTATTTTTTATTTTTTTTAGGACTAAGAGAAATGAAGAGGCTGTCCTTCGTGTTTTTTTTGTTTTTTTTCTTTTTTTCTTTAAGAATTTGTTAGTTACGCTCTTGGCCGTCAGAATGTTTTACTGCAATTCTTGTTTCAAAAGTAAATGAGTTTTCTATGTTTTCATAAATTTCCGAGTTATTTTATTCCTTTTTTTTGTTTGTTTGTTTATTTGTTTGTTGGAGAACGTGTAGTTATCATTGTCATGCTACCGCCACTTTAAATCTAATTTCCATCATCATGATTTCTTTTGATTTCAT
>BOPN01000336.1:67500-75000 GCA_017312705.2 Penaeus japonicus
GGAGGGGAAGGGGAAGCGAGAACGAGAGAGAGTGAGAGAGAGAGAGAGAGAGATAGAGGGGAGATAGTTGCAAAAAAAAAAGAAAAAAAAATCCGCAATATTTCACCTATAGTACTTTTTTTCTTGATTTTTTTCCCTTGTTCTTTGGTCGGTATTCAAACATAGTGATCATTAATACGATATTTTTTTGTATTCTGGTACTGATAGGATCTATAATCAATGTCCTAGCTCGTCCGTCTTTATGGAAATAGCATATGCAGCTCATATAGATATCTTTGTACGCTAAGAAAAAAAGATACCCGCTGAGTGTTACGAAACCAAACGGAATCCCAGTCTTAGCTTTTTTGTAACAGTCCGTAAATAAGCCTACAATTAGCACTTTGATATAAGACATGCCCGTGTAATACGCAATACCATTGAGCTCAATGCCTTGCACAAATAACATCTAAAAGAAAGTCCTCCTATAAAAATTTTAAAAATAAATAAAAAAATACGGCATATTTACAAAATATTATCTCCCCACTCTCCCATCCCCACCTTACCCTCGCCCCCCCCCCCCCCCCCCTCCCCTTCCTCCATATGGGCCTTCCCTTTTCATAAAGCACAAACGGTAAATAAAGAAATTTTCCCTCGAGCCTTCAACCTGTCATGCTACCTATAAGCGAACCTGTTATAAACTCAATCTGTCTTTTGAGGGCGTAATCTCAAGCCACAAAGGGAGTGGTCAGCGGAGGTGAACAGATGCCAGAGGTAGTCAGCACAGATTCGTAAACACAACCTGGCTCTGTTGTTGTTGTTGTTGTCGTTATACCCAGTTTGATACCCTTGTGTTCAGGTATTATCACTTTTTTTCAGTTTCGTTTATTTGGGTATGTTTTTTTTTTTTTTTTTTAATCTATTACTGGGTGTGAGAGTTAGCTTTTTATATGACTTTTTGCAGTATAAGTATAATAATTTTTATCTATATTTGTGTGTGTGTGTGTTAATGTGCGTGTTAGTGTGTGTGTGTGTGTGTGTGTGTGTGTGTGTGTGTGTGTGTGTGTGTGTGTGTGTGTGTGTATGTGTGTGTTTGTGTGTGTGTTTGTGTGTGTAAAACCACATACAGATAAACACCCCCATTGAAGCCTCGGCAATGCAACCTGCAACCCCGCCTCTTTAACCTCACGAAAAACAGAAACATTTCCCAACCCAGACACCGCCCATCAGCAGCCTATCCGCGGCGCAACAGGGAAACGAAGCCGATAATCCCCTTCAGCGCTCGCCTCAAGACAGCCCAGTCCGTACGCGGGGGCTGAAAACCGACACCGCTTCGTCGATCCGAGGTTGGGCGAGCGGAAACGGCTTCACGGGACGGTCGGAAGAGAGAGTGCGTTCGGATCTCACGGAACTAAGGCGCGGGGGGGGGGGGTGAGAGAAGTGGTTGGGGTTGTCTTCGGGTTGTTTCTCAGTCTTGTCGGTGTTTCTCGGTTGGTTGTCGTTTGCTTTTTCTTGGAATCTCTATGTCTGTCTGTCTCTCTTTCTCTCTCTTTCTTTCTTTCTCTCTCTCTCTCTTTCTTTCTCTCTCTCTCTCTCTCTCTCTCTCTCTCTATCTCTATCTATCTATCTATCCATCTATCTATCTATCTATCTTTTTCTCTCCCTCTCTCTCTCTCTCTTTCATTCTCTCTCTCTCTCTCTTTCTCTCTTTCTCAGTCACTTACTTATTCCTTCACTATTTCATTCACTCACTCAGTCATTCCTTCATTCTTCCTCTCCCTACTTCCCTCCCTTCCTTCCTTCTTTCCTTCCTTCCTTTCTTTCTTCTTTCCTCCCTTCCTTCCTCCCTCCCTCCCTCCCTCCTTCTTCTCTCCATCTCTCCCTTCCTCCCTCTCTCCTACCCTCCTCTCCCTCCCTCCCACCCTCCCTCTCTCTCTCTCCTGCCCACCCTCCCTCCCTCCCTCCCTCCCTCCCTCCCTCCCTCCTTCTCTCCCTCCCTTCCTCCCTCTTCATTTCGGAGGTTATTACGAACAATACATACCACGGGACCTTATCAAATGAGCCATATCATTATGCGCCATATCATACATTACGTTATATTCGTGCAAGATAGAACTAAGAACTTCACCAAGTGGATCCACAAACTCTGTTTTGTAAAAAAAAAAAAAAAAAAGAAAAATATTATTATATAACTTATATATATATATATATATATATATATATATATATATATATATATATATATATATATATATATATATATATATATGCGTGTGGTGGAGGTTTGTTGGCCCTTTTCGATGTGCCAAAGGTGCGGTGGCCATGGTAATCGCTTGAGTTATCGTTTTTTATATTTATAATTGCGCCGTTAAATTTACATTATGGGTAGTAATTCTAAAGTGGTATAGAATCACAATATCGTGTTAGATTGATCAGATTTGCAGGATCGAGGATTGCGCATGCCGCCTTTCATATTTTTGAGTATTATCCCCACCCACTCTCTCTCTCTTTCTCTCTCTCTTTCTCTCTCTCTTTCTCTCTCTCTCTCTCTCTCTCTCTCTCTCTCTCTCTCTCTCTACCTCTCTCTCTCTCTCTCTCTCTCTCTCTCTCTCTCTCTCTCTCTCTCTCTCTCTCTCTCTCTCTCTCTCTCTCTCTCTCTCTCTCTCTCTCTCTCTCTCTCTCTCTCTCTCTCTCTCTCTCTCTCTCTCTCTCTCTCTCTCTCTCTATCTCTCTCTCTCTCTGTCTCTCTCTTTCTCTCTGCCTCTCTCTCTCTCTCTCTCTATCTATCTATCTATCTATCTATCTATATATACATTTATCTCTCTCTCTCTCTCTCTCTCTATCTATCTATCTATCTATCTATATATATATTTATCTCTCTCTCTCTCTCTCTCTCTCTCTATCTATCTATCTATCTATCTATCTATCTATCTATCTATCTATCTATCTATCTATCTATCTATATATATATATATATATATATATATATATATATACATTTATCTCTCTCTCTCTCTATGTATATATATGTATGTATTTGTATGTATATGTATATATATGTATATATGTATATATATATATATATATATATATATATATATATATATATATATATATATATACATATATATATACATATATACACTATGTATTCTTAGTTCCTCTTCTTTATCTACGTATCTGTTCATCGACCCCCCCCCCCCCCCCTCGATCCCTCCCAGACCCGACTCACGTTGGTGGTCTTCCTGGACAGAGATAAAGAAAAAAAAATGTGTTTCTCTGGCGGTCAGTCGTTACTGCATATTAAACAGCCCTTTGACGGCGGTTGCTTTCATGTGTAGCCTTAGACTTCGATTTCCAACAGTTTATTTTGAGTGTGTCTCACGCCCCCTCCCCCTCCCCTCCCCTTTTACCCCCTTCCCTCTTCCCCTCTCCCCCACCCCCCTCTTTCGTTCCCTTACCCTTCTTTACCTCCCCCTCCCCCTCCCCCTCCCCCACCTCCTAGTCTTCATTCACCCTTACGAAGCCCCTGTTCTGGGACAACCTGACTCTCTCAGATGCTGTATTTGAATATCTGCATCTCTCATCTCCCTCTCCTCTTGACTTCGGTGGATTCAAAAAAAAAAGAAAGAAAAAAAGGAAATCCATTAAGAATCGATACCTAATGACCACATGGGAAAGCAAACAAGACCTAGAATAACATAACACTTGGATGCGGTTCATTACGACACACTCGCGGACCCTTACCCGTTTGTGTGTGTATGTGTGTGCGTGGGGGATGGGGGGGAGTGCTTATGTGTGTGTGTTGTGTGTGTGGGGGTGCTTGTGTGTGTGTGTGTGTGTTGCTGCACACACACACACACACACACACACACACACGCACACACACGCACACACATACACACACACACGTCGCGAATAAAGAGTAATAATGATTACATTAATGATGTATTTCAATATCATCCTTATTATCATCAGTCTTCATCACTATCGCCATCCTCACATCACTATCACCATCATCACTATCATCATCTGTGCTTCTTCTGTTGCATCAGCGCCCAGACAACAAGCCTCCTCCCACCCCCCCCCCCCCCTCCCTCACCCCCCCCCCCCTCCCTCCCTCCCTCAGACCGTCAAACACTGTCCTTCTTGTCTGTTCCTCTTGTCATACTTGTTATTTCTTCTTTGTGTCCATTCTTCAGACACGGAGAATAGGGGAAAGAACAACTCTATACATCTTGGAGGTTAAGCCCAGGTCTCGGGTTACGGCGGTACATCTTTATATTAGTTTCTCCTCTCTCCTCTCTTCTCTTCCCTTCTCTTCTCTTATCTCTCTCTCTCCTTCTTTCTCTTTCTCTTCTCTCTCTATTTCTTTCTTTCTCTTCATCTCTCCCCCTCCCCCATCTCTCTCTCTCTCTCTCTCTCTCTCTCTCTCTCTCTCTCTCTTTCTCTCTCTCTCTCTCTCTCTCTCTCTCTCTCTCTCTCTCTCTCTCTCTCTCTCTCTCTCTCTCTCTCTCTCTCTCTCTCTCTCTCTCTCTCTCTCTCTCTCTCTCTCTCTCTCTCTCTCTCTCTCTCTCTCTCTCTTTCTCTCTCTCTCTCTTTCTCTCTCTCTCTCTCTCTCTCTCTCTCTCTCTCTCTCTCTCTCTCTCTCTCTCTCTCTCTCTCTCTCTTTCTCTCTTTTTGTCTCTCTCTCTCTCTCTCTTTCTCTCTCTCTCTCTAAACATGCATGGTGTCGAAGAAAATCAAGATGAACTTGATACTAAAGTTTTCTTTTTTGTAAAAGGGGAAACACGAGGAGTGGGTTAAAGAGGGTGGAATGATGAGTGTGTATGAGGGAAGAAACGGAAGGGGAGGCGAGGGGGAAGGCTCGACATAAGACGTGAATAGCGTCAATGAAGAACCGAGGAAATATTATTCACTGACAATACAATTATGTAATGATAACCATCCAAACAAACCTCTTGACAACATGTGCGGAAACTCAATAGCAACAGTACTTTAAAATCGATAACAACAGTTCCACAGAATCGATAACTCTTTGACTCAAAATCAATAACACACTTTCCCCAAAGACAACGCGCCTTTATATCTCATTAAACACCTCAGCTCGGGGAATAAATCCCTCTAAAACAAAGGAAGGGAAATACCAAGTAACTCCCGTGTGGAAAGCAAGGGAAACAGGGCCCTGGCGAAGGCTATAGTAGTTAAAACGAGTCTCCTCCACATAATGATCGGGGCGAGTAATTGAGCCTCAAACGCTATACACAAGCGAGTCTTTACCTCCAAGTAATGTAATTGTCAAGACTCGATGGTCTTTTTTTCTCTCTCCCTTTCGGCTTCAAAGGCGAGTTCGACCTTTTATAAATCCGACACTTGTCCATCAGATTTCCTCTAGTGGTTACGTCAGTGAAAATTTCAATTTGGGGGTTTTCCAATTATCCAGGTCTTGACTGACATGAAAGTAAAGTCGACCTTAAGTTTTCTTTTGCTTTTTCTCAAGTGGCGGGGATCATTTAGACGTATTTTGTCGAGTGACTTTCAAATTATATGATTTTCATTTCCATATTAAAACTCTTATCCTAATGACCCACCCAGGAGTAAATTATTTCAATCTAACTTCCATATTGCTCTGCAACACGAGTGGTAATGTGGCGTTTTTCAACCTTAATGGCCTGTGGCTTAAGAGTGATATTGCCCTGTGCTAGACAGTCCGGTTAAAGATCTGTGGAACACTTTTAATAAAGTTTCCGTTTCCGGTTATGCATGCAAAGCCGGGCAACAAAAATTAACACTGTAAAAGGGGAGATTAACAGAACAGACATTAACCCGAAAACATGTAATGAATCGGAAAATGGAAAAATAGTAGGGGAAGGAAAATAACCAAACCAATCTGAAAATGAATGGAAACTACCTCTCGAAACAGCCCCTACGCCCTAGCAAATAGTTATCAGAATGAAATAGAAACCGGACGAAAAACTGAGGAAAATTTCTCCCAAGGGTTCTGTGAACCAGCCTCCCTCCTCCTCTCTCCCTCCCCCTCCCCTTCCTTCTCCCCTTCCATCCTTCCTTCCCTCCCTCTCCCCTCCTTCACCTCCCTACCCTACCCTCTCTCCCTCCATACCCCCCTACCACCCCCATTTATACCATTTCAATGCTCCTTCTCCCGGAACCTCTTCTTCAAAAAATAAACTCTTCACCTTTATCCGTTAGCATTGAAGCCAGGCGTGCTGCAAAGATGAGATTTGGCTAAAGGTTGCAAACAGTATATTACCCTCCCCCTCTCCACGACACAACCAAACCACCAAACTTGCACAAATTACGCCGAGTGTGGGACGACTGTCTGGGTGTTCCGCGGAGTGGAAAGACCCCTCCGAGCTCTCCGCTACTCTTTTTCCCCATCTTGGCTCTTGTGTGTTTGGGTTGTTGTTGTGTTTGTGTGTTTGGGTTGTTGTTGTGTTTGTGTGTTTGGGTTGATGTTGTGTCTGTGTGTTTGGGTTGATGTGTCTGTGTGTTTGGGTTGATGTTGTGTCTGTGTGTTTGGGTTGATGTTGTGTCTGTGTGTTTGGGTTGATGTGTTTGGGTTGTTGTGTTTGTGTGTTTGGGTTGATGTGTCTGTGTGTTTGGGTTGATGTGTTTGTGTGTTTGGGTTGATGTGTCTGTGTGTTTGGGTTGATGTGTCTGTGTGTTTGGGTTGATGTGTCTGTGTGTTTGGGTTGATGTGTCTGTGTGTTTGGGTTGATGTGTCTGTGTGTTTGGGTTGATGTGTCTGTGTGTTTGGGTTTGATGTGTCTGTGTGTTTGGGTTGTTGTGTTTGTGTGTTTGGGTTGAAGTGTTTGTGTGTTTGTGTTGAAGTGTTTGTGTGTTTGGTTTTGATGTGTCTGTGTGTTTGGATTGATGTTGTGTCTGTGTGTTTGGGTTGAAGTGTTTGTGTGTTTGTGTTGAAGTGTTTGTGTGTTTGGTTTTGATGTGTCTGTGTGTTTGGATTGATGTTGTGTCTGTGTGTTTGGGTTGTTGTGTTTGTGTGTTTGGGTTGAAGTGTTTGTGTGTTTGGTTTTGATGTGTCTGTGTGTTTGGATTGATGTTGTGTTTGTGTGTTTGGGTTGATGTGTGTGTGTTTGGGTTGATGTGTCTGTGTGTTTGGGTTGATGTGTCTGTGTGTTTGGGTTGATGTTGTGTCTGTGTGTTTGGGTTGATGTTGTGTGTGTGTTTGGGTTGATGTGTCTGTGTGTTTGGGTTGATGTGTCTGTGTGTTTGGGTTGATGTGTGTGTGTTTGGGTTGATATGTCTGTCTGAAGTTGTGTCTTTGCTTCTGTCGCCTGAAGTATGATCTTTATAATAATTACAATGACACTGAAGATTGAGGTTGTGATGATTACGTCTTAATTACTATTGATAGCTATTATCAATCATTATTAGCATTATTGTTGTTGTTGTCGTCACTATCGTTATCACCATCATTATTGTTGTTATTATTATCATTATCATGATAATTATTGCTATTATCATAACCATTACTATTATTAT
>BOPN01000336.1:77500-80000 GCA_017312705.2 Penaeus japonicus
TGATAGAAAAACGAGATAGGGGCGGAGGGGACCAAGAGAGGGAGTGGGAAAGGGGCGGGGGGGGGGGGGGGGGGGGAAACAGACAGAAGAAGTTAGTAGAAAGTTATTTCCTTCGGTAGCATCGTAGTGTTGGTGTAATGTCATCTTTTTGATATGTTTGCTATCATGTAATCTAGAGTAATTTGATCGCTTGTATTTGTATTTTCTTCTTTGTCTTTGATTTAGTTATAGTATTGTTAATTGATCTTGTAATTGATGTTATATCTACTCACCCATTTCTCTCCTCGGTTTATAACTTATGTTAAGTGAGTGCTTGGTGAAAGTAAGATAACAAGAAAGTTTATTCGTCTATCTTAGGCTATCTTTATTTGTCAATGTATTATTATTATTATTATCACCTTTTTGCCCTATATGTCTCAAATATAATCTTTGACATGCAATTATACGATGATCAATTATAAACTTCTTTGACAAGTACCACTATTATCGGTATTGTTATCATTCTCTTCCTATTACTCCCACAGTTCGTCAATGCTATTGCTATTCCTAAATTAGACATTGCTATTTCTAACTCACTATTACCATTACTCATTTGAACTCGGATTGTTCCAGCTATAATGAATCCTAATCAATTTAATCGCGTTTCTATGAACTATGATATTGCTAACGAGATATAAACAACCAAATGAAAAAAAATATATCCATGTCAATCATTCTTCAACATTCATCGAAGAAAGACCTTAAAAGAAGAGAGTAAAAAAAAAAAAGCCCCAATTAAAAGTGTTGAGACGTATGGGTGGATGTATCTAATAAGGTAGCACCAAAAATGCCTTAGAAGAAAGAAAAAAAAAATGTACAGGGGAAAAAAAAATTATAATAAATAGGGGGACCGTGAAAGGGGAAAAAAATCGGGGAGAGGGAGAAAGAAGGGGAAAGAACCAGTGGCGGGAGAGGGGGAGGTGGGGAGGGAGGGGAAGGAGAAGGGGAGAGGGAGTGATTTGAATAGGGGGTAGGGGGGGCCTTGGGGGAGAAAGGGGGTTGCCCGGGATGGTATTATTCAGTGGAAAGGGTTATTTTTTTCATTGTTTCTCCTACGTTGTGGACTTGAAGGATTGGAATGCAGAGACAGAGAACGATAAAAAAAAGATAATAATAATAAAACAAAAAAATAGAACTTTGATTGATATCGAAGGATTGAAAGCTCCGAGGGAAACGAGGGAGAGCGAAGGTAGTTACGCAAGACACGAAGGAGACACACACACACATGCCGAGGGCGAAGGAATGCAACAGAAGGGAAAATCATGGAAATCAGGGAGAAGAGGCAGGGAAGGAGGGAGACACGGAGAGAGGGAGGGAGGGAGGGAGGGATTAAAGGAAAGGGAGACGCAAGGGGGGAGGGAAGGAGCGGAGGGAAAGAGAGACACAGACACAGGGAAGGAGTGGGGGAAGGAGGGAAAGAGAAACGTAGGGAGGGAGGGAGGGAAAGATCAGCGTAGGGCATAAGGGAGGGAAAGAGAAACGCAGGGAGGGAGGGAGGGAAAGATCGGCGCAGAAAGGAAAGAGCGACGGAGGGAAAGAGAGACGCAGGGAGGGAGGGAGAGAAAGAGCGACGGAGGGAGGGAGGGAGGGAGGGAGGGAGGGAAAGAGCGACGCAGGGAGGGAGGGAGGGAGGGGGCGGGGGAGGGCGCAGAGGGCGGCACGTGACAGTTGATCAGGGGAGTCAGTCAGCCGGGCGAACCCACACCACCGCCTCGAGCATCACTTGGTGCGACTTACAGGCGGTTGGCTACACACGCCCGCACACACGCCTACACAAACGCGAACATATACGCAAACACGCACCCGCCCGCACGCACAAACACAAGTCCAAACGCGTAGGTAAAATCAAAGGCAGAAAGTCATGCACACGCAGCAACACACACACAAACAAACACAAAACGAACACGCATTCACGTACACACACATACACGTGTACACGCAGCACGTACGCAGCCATGCACACGCACACACACACACACACAAACACACACACGACCCCACCACAAAGATGGTCACAACCAGGACGCACAATTCACTTGGAATTGTTTACCTGAATTTGATCAACTTTTTAATTAAATATTCACTAACTTTCTTTCTCATTACTGTGGTGGACGGTTGCAAACCTGGTACGCAACGCTGTGCCAAGAAGGAATTTAATTAATTATTATTTTCACCGAGTTTATTTGTCGAGTTGCGAGAACTTATATTCAAAGATATTGTACAGTGAGCGTGACACGGAAAAGGGGTAATCTGCATAACAGTGTTGTGAAGGTGATGACAAACAAGGAACAACAACAAAAAAAGACAGAATTATCAGGAACGAGAGAGAATGCCGGTTAAACGTGGTGCATAAATCGCCGAAATTAAGGAAAACGCGTATAGGTTGTTGTTGTTTAATAATTTCTTTTAAATAGACTTTTTTTTAATATAATCTAATCGCTCCAAATGGTAGAATTATTCT
>BOPN01000336.1:95000-102500 GCA_017312705.2 Penaeus japonicus
AAGGGAGGACTGAGAATACTGTCAAATTCGGGGGATTTTTTTTTTTATTTTTTTTTTTTTTATTCCAATAAAACAATAAGCCCCTCGTAGGAAAGGAGGGGAAGGGAGGGAGGGAGGGGGTAGGGGAAGGGGGGAAGGGATGCTGGGTCGTTGTTGTTTTTTTTCTTTGTTTGTTTCCTTAATCGGCGAATTACATACAAGCTTTAGTGGGCCTTTCACTTTCTTTTACTTCCCGCCAAAATGAAAACGAACGTTGACCATAGTAATGACGATGCTTCCAAACGGATAACGAACCAAGGTCCATTACAGAAGTGCTCAACTATATGATAGTATAGATCGTCATTCATCCATCAAGTCCCTGGATAGATATTGTAGACTTGATCTTTCTGCGGAGAGAACATAATCAAGCACCTGGCGACGAACATGGCCTACAGTTAATGAGACTGCACGAACGATGTGGCTTGATTATAAGGACGGCGTGTTGTGAAGCGCTGAAATGGGCATCTTTTCCCAACACTTTTAGTATTGTTGTTGACTGGTTGTGTTGATGTGTGAACAACACAAAAAAAAATATGAGGTTGTAAATACGTTAATGTTTAGATTAATTATACCACTGGCTTATTCTTTATGTTGAATACGTATATATCTTTTATTTGGGACTTCACGTGATGGTTAGTCAAGTGGTCAAAATACCGGACGGGTTTCCAACTCACCACAATCCTAATGACTGAGATTGTCTAAAGTGTTAGCTTAGCTTTATATATAATATTTCTAATTTACAAAAAAGAAAACGATTAACCGTGATTGTAAGATCTCTACTTCGTGTCGTTTACGTTAGGTAAGTTCTAACTACTATTTATTCTAAATTTACTATATTCGCCCTAATGGTCTCTATGCCTTCTATGGATCGATACTAGTATGGTCTCCATATCGGAAAAAATGGAAACGCGGTCATATTCACAAAGTTTCAAACCTCTGCAACTTATACGGATTGGTAGCAAAACCGCAAGTTACCAAGTGACTTAATATTGTCACATTAATTAAGGTATTACGGCCATAGAGAGCCTTAGACCTCCTTGAATTCCACCCTTATGGCTACGTGGCCAAGGGATCAAAGCCGCTTCAGTTATCATAACAACGCCAACGGGATGAAAAACAGGATAGGGTTATTACTATATAGCGAGCGGGCCTTTTCCTCTGCTAAGGATGAATGGGTAGACTTTATGATTAGATTATGATATTTATGTTGATTATATTGTGCAATAAATGTTTTATTTTTTCATGTTCGCTCATGATTGTTGACTTAGGGAATTATTTAAGTCGTACTATGGATGTTTCCTTCTATGAATGCTGCTTAACGTGGTGACTCTTAATTCCCGGCGGAACAAGGCTCCGCGCCCTCAAACTGGCCTCTGCGACTGGCAACGTCTGGGCGTGTCACAAAGTTGGTTCGCGAGGCCAAAGTACCGAAGTTTTCCCTACAGGCGGAGTCTGTCCTTAAGTTCTCACACAGACTCAAAGTTGCCCTCACAGTTCACTGATATTGTTCACACTTTCCCCTCCAGCGTTCAAAGGGGCCATTTTTCGTACTATCGCATCAGCGAGTTGTTAGCTGATTAACAATACCTTTTAAGGAGACGCTGAGTGTTGCCACTCTTCACTCAACAGAGCGAGTGGAGGAGTCCTTTATGTGTGCCTGCGATGACTTTGTGTGCTCGCGTGTGCTCACGCGCGACTGTGGGTCGCAGTTCTTTTCTTTCTTTTGTTTTGAAAAAAATATGGGTTGAGGGATAGATAGACCTAGAGATAGATTTATATACATACACACACACACGCACACACAAACACACACACACACAGAGACACACACACAGACATATATATATATATATATATATATATATATATATATATATATATATATATATATATATATGTGTGTGTGTGTGTGTGTGTGTGTGTGTGTGTGTGTGTATGCCTATGTGTGTGTGTGCGTGTTTGTGATAAGATATAGCGATTCATGTATACAGATGCTAATATTACGAGCCGCATAGGCGGTAATTATCACGGTGTTCGTTATAATAAATAAAATAATATTTCATAATGAAAATGGTGATAATAGTACTTACAATAATGACATTAAAATAATGATAATGATAACCGCCATAGACCTTTTCATCATAACTATTTCCCTTATAGCAATTGCTATTATCATTATAAATATATCTCATCCCATATATGAAATATTTGTTCTATCATCTTTGTCATTATTAGCATTATTACAATCAGTGTACTAATCACAACCACTACCAATATCAATATCATAATTAACATCATCAGCATCATTAATATAACTATCATCATTATCAATATCTTAATTCTTATATTTTTCCCCAGTGTTACCATTATCATAATTATTATAATTGTCATTGTTGTTATCATTTTTATCGATGTTGTCATCGTTATCATCTTTGTCTCTATTTAATCAAAAATGGCATCAATAATATTAGCAACATCACCATGATTATCATTGCAAGTATCATTACAGTCATTACTATCATTATTATGATTATTGTTGTTATTGTCATTATCATTATTACTATCATCATCGATATTATCATTACCATTACTATTGCTATTATCATTATTCTTATTATGGTTATTATTGTTATGATTGTTATGATCATTATCATTATCATTATCATTATTAGCATCATCATTATTTATATTATTATTATCATATTAACTATATTATTATTACTAGCAGTATTACTGTTTTACTATTATATTTGATAATAGTATTAATCATACTAATTATGTAATTATCATTTTTATTCTCATTATTGTCATCATTATCATCATCATTATTATCAAGACCATTATTATCATTACCGTTATTGATTTCATTGTCATCATCATTATCATCATAACCGTTACCATTATTGTCATTATCATTATCATTATTATCATTACAGTCAGTATCGTTATCATTATCATCATTATTATCTTTATTATTATTTTTATCATTATTATCATTACTAATTTGTACTACTATTATCATTAGAAGTAGTATCATTGTCCTTCTTATTATTCCTATTTCTATTATCATCATTATCATTATTGTTATTATTGTTTTATCATTGTTATTATTGCTACTATTATCATTCTTATCGTTATCATCATCATCCATACTGCTATCATCATTATCATTATCATCCTTGTTATTATTGATATTATCATTATCATTATTGATATTATTACTATCATCATCATCATCTACTGTATCATTATGACAAAAACAATAATAATAATTATTGGGATTGTCTTTATGATAATTATGATAATAATGCTGATAACAATGATAATGATAATGATAATAATTATGGTAATAATAATCATCATCATTACTGTAATCATTATCATTATCATTATTATCACGATTATTTTCAACATCATCATTATCATTACTTTTATTACCATTATCCTTTTGTTTATCATTATCCCTATTATCATCATTACTGTTATCATGATTAATATAGTTATTATCATCACTATTATTAGCATTATCATTATTACCATTATTATTTATATCATCATTACCATTACCATTATTATCAGCACCATTTTCATTATCATTAATGTATCATTATCATTGTCATTATCATTATCATCATGCTTATTATCATAAATATTACCATTATCATTATCATCATTATTCACAATGTTTTCTTCTTTATAATAATCTAATAAGAAACATGATAATGGAAATGGCGTAATTAAAATAATAACGATGATAGTGATGAAAATAATTTCGATAATAACGAAGATAATGAGGATGACAATGATTAATATAGTGGTGACAACAATAATGATGATAGTAATTATTATTAAAATATTTATCAGTAATTGTGGCAGTAGTGGTGTTATTATCATTATCATTATTAGTGTTATTATTATAGCCATCATTACAATTATCATTATTATTGTCATTATCATCATCATCATTGTTATCATTACTATTGTAACAATACTAGTAATGGTAGCAGTAATGGTGGTAATTATAATGATAACAACAATAATAGTAATAGTAATATCGACGGTAATGATTTGATAATAATAATTATGATGACAGTTATCTTAATAATAATGGTAACAGTAATAATAATGATAACAATAATAATAATGATAGCAATAATAATAATGATAATAACAGTAGTAATACAAATAACAAAATAATAATAACAATTATAAAGATAATGATAATATTACTACTACAACTACTAATAATAATAATAACATAGCAGTAATAGCTAGATGATAATGATACTACTACTACTACTATTAATAATAATAATGATAATGATAATGATAATAACGGTAATAAGAATCATTATGATGATAATGAAAACGATATCAAAAATGATGCAGACACACAAAGTCTAATCTATATTTTCTCATAAGACTTCATTTCATTGATACATGGATAGTGGTAATCAGTCTCTCCCGATGTTGATTGGAAAGGGAGTAGGGGGGGCGAGGTGCAGGGATGTAGTAATAAGTCTGTGATTGCAAGCGACTAATCTTTTGCTTCCAGTTGATCATCTTGCTGTGTCCTTGTGGTGTTTCGCTGCGGTTCGAGGAATGGGCGGTGTTGCTGTTATAAGGAGGTAAGCGCTTGCGGTAATTTCAAGAGCTGTTATTCCTCTTTCGTGGTCGAATCTTGGCTGTGCATCGAGGTATTCCGACAGCCGATTTCCCTCAAATGAGCTTCCGCGCAGGGAAGGAAAAACGTATGGTTGATATACTTCCATCGCTTACCGCCTTCGGTGTCCTCCCCTTTACCCCTATCATCCTACCATACCTCCCCCACCACTCCCCTCCCCCCTTCCATGTCCCATCCATACGCGATCGCTTCCAGTCGTTTAACTCTGCTTGTTGATCGTACTAATTCTCCCCTAAATTGACGCGTTCTCCCCTGGTGCCGGGAGAATTCCCCCGCTGCCGTCGCTTGTTTGTTGAGCCATATGTTGGGGTCGTTACCTTATTCTTTCCCCTCTTACGGTTCATTGTGGCGCTTCTCCCCTCGTTCCTCCTCCTCCTCCTCCTCCTCCTCCTCCTCCTCTTCTCTCTCCCCTCTTGTGGCGGAGGTGTTGCTCAGTAATTAGTTTGAAGACCCAGGGTGTTGGGAGGTCGGGGTGTGGCGGGGGAATCGGAAGACCGTGGGATGGAGGCGGAGGGGAAATAATGTGACCATTCCGATGTGCCTTAAACATGGAGGCGTTTACAAAGACTGGATTTTATTTCCCCTTCTCCTTTCTCTTCCATCGAGGAACCGATCACCAAAATATAGAAACTAGAGATGTATCATTCGCATTCTCCCTTGATACGACGCCATGTATCTCCTACCCCCCCCCCCCCATAAGAAAAGCCGGGGATGCGTCGAAAGAGGAGCGCTCGGCGTGCACATGCAGGGGCGGTGCATCCCGATCTCGGCGTTGTGCGTGGGCAGGGAAAGAGGGTCTTTATTTGCAGAACGAGTGTACGTCAATGAACACACGTGAGGGGGAATCACGTGGCCCAGAGCTCCCAACACCTACTTCCCTGTTGCTTGTCTGTGTTCACTTTTTCTGTTGCTGTTGTCCTATCCACCACTTTTATTCGCCTTGCCTATAATTTCCGCTTTATTCGGTAAATCTTCCATGTGTTTCTTCGGATAATTCGTGAGTTAAAGAATTCGTTGTGCCGAATTTTGTCTCCGTTTTGAATGTTGTTGTATGCTCTTAATTTCTGTAGTTTGTTTCTCTTGTCTTAGGTTCAAAGTTTCTGCAGGTTTATGTTTATTTCTCTCTCTCTTTCTCTCTCTCTCTCTCTCTCTCTCTCTCTCTCTCTCTCTCTCTCTCTCTCTCTCTCTCTCTCCCTCTTTTCCTCGACAAAATTTCTCTTCCGTAATTTCTAGGGAGGTTTTCCTTTGACTTCCCTCCCGGTGACTTCCCCCTCGTCGCCTCTATTCCTTTTCTTGACTCTTTCTATCCTCCTGAATCCTACCTAACCCAATGTTCCCTACCTCTTCCTATACTTCTTCTCCTTCCTTATCTAAGCCCCGCCTCGCCTCATTCCTCCGCCGTACTTCCCCTAATCGCGTCCCCTCATAACCTCCCCTCATAGCCTCCCATCCCTCCCCACACCACCACCAACATCAATCTCCCCCCCCCCTACCCCTCCCCCACCCAGCCCCCATCATTCCCTCCCCACTCGCCAACAATAGCTCCTCCAGCAGTTCCCGCGGAGAGGACCTGGGCGTGACCAGCGGTGCCGTGGGATCATATTAATTAGAGACCAATGAGAACTCCTCTGGTCCCCGTGCGATTACTGAATATTCTCAACGGAGAACGAGTGATGTGCGAGTTCGGGGATTCCGTTCCACTGGTACGGCGAGAATCCGTGAGTCGTTTGGGATCGGGGAAGGACACAGATGGATGAAGATGGGAGGATTTACGTGTATATGAAGCTCCGTGTTTATTTTCTCTCGTCTGCCTTATGTTGGACTGATATTTCATATACGTACGTATATATATATATATATATATATATATATATATATATATATATATATATATATATATATATATATATTTGTATGTGTGTGTGTGTGTGTGGTTTATAGTTAGATAGTTAGATTGACACAAATATAGATTAGGCACCGTAGCCAGACAGATTGTTTATATTTCCAGAAAAAAAAAAAAAAAACTATAGAAGGATGTAGTTTGTATTGTTAAAAATACATTCTCAAAACTATATTTACATACTAATTCATCTATTCAACTATTTCCGTCTATATCTATATCTATATGTCCATCTAAGCCATCTCCTAAAGAGACACCGAAGAATCGCAAAGAAATAAAAAGACATACAAAATTCTGGCAGAAACAACAGGAAAATGACTTCCATTTGTATTAATGGATTACTTTCACCCCTACATCTCCCCTCACTCCCCCCCCATCCCTCCACCCCCATCCCCCTCCGCCCCTGGCCCTCGACAGACATCGCACTCAACGCTCCAATTTATACACCGGCGACATAAGTAACGGGACGATTTAGCTAGTGATAAGCGATATCGCTCGTTAACTGAGGCATCGACCGGAACTCTCCGCCGCCCATCTTCCCCATTCCGAAACCCGCTCGTCCGCCCGCCCGCCCGTCCGTTCGTCCGTCCGACTCAAGCTGCCCGCCACCCTCCTACTAATTATGTTTTTCAATACATCGTGCAATACTGTTCCCGCTCAAGAGGGTGAAAATAAGATAGGGTTGTTGGGGTGTGTGTGTGTTTCTTCTTTTCTTTCTCTCTCTTCCTCTCTCTCGCTCTCTCTTTATCTATCTATCTATCTCTTTCTCTCTTTCTCTCTCTCTCTTTCTCTCTTTCTCTCTCTCTCTTTCTCTCTTTCTCTCTCTCTCTTTCTCTCTTTCTCTCTCTCTCTTTCTCTCTCTATTTCTCCTTCTTTC
>BOPN01000336.1:140000-142500 GCA_017312705.2 Penaeus japonicus
GGCAATAGTTGGGATGATTATATAAAATAATGACAATAATGCAATAATGAAGAAAAAAGCAATAATGATATTGATATTTCATTGTAAATCGTAAATTGTTATCTAAAGATTTTTTTTATATTGCAAGTGCAGAAAAATCAACGATAATAGAAAAAATATATATAATTTTCTCCCCCTCTCAAGACAACAATCCTTTCCGTATTAAATAAATAAAAAACTGACGCAACCAATTCCCCCTCCCCCCCCCCTCTCCCCGCCAGATTATGCCGTTACATCATCAGCAAATACCGCCCGAACCCGCCGGACAACGCAGCCAAACAACCGAGCTTCGAAGAGTTCGTCAGATTCCTGGTGGATCACACGTCCTCCTCCGACAGCGTCTGGAAGAAGCTGGAGACGCGAACCGACCGCCACTGGTTCCCTTTCTACGCAAACTGCTTTCCGTGCGACCTCCAGTATGACGTCATTGCTACTATGGATACCATTCACGAGGACACGCGGTAGGGTCTGGTCTGGGGTGAACGAACTGGGGGGGACTTACGGTGTTGTTGGTTGCAGGGATTGCAGTGATGGTAATGATCATCGCAGTTTTGACGATGGGGATAAGAGTAATGATAGTGATGGGGATGGTCGTTGTGATGATAATGATAAAAATAATGATGCTGGAAGAATAACAATACAGTGATGGTATGAGTGCTATTAGTGGTGATAATGATGATACAACGATAATAATAATGATAATGATGTTAATGCAAAATGATGGTAACAATAATGATGATAATGACAATAATAACAATAATGATGATAATGACAATAATAATGATTATGACAATAATAATGATAATGGCAATGATAACAATAATGATAATGACAATAATAACAATAATGATAATGACAATAATAACAATAGTGATAATGACAATAATGATGATAATGACAATAATAACGATAATGATGATAAAGACAATAATTATAATAAGTACAATAACAATATAGAGGGAAAAACGCTTAATAGAGACCGTTTATATAGCAAAACCAGTTCACTTCAACAGACGAAAATTTGGCCTAGGTTTAGGTCAGCTGTTATTTAGCAAACTAAGAATGGGTCAGCTGTACAACAAAGACCAAAGTTGATTCAAATGTAGTTCAAAGACCAATGGTTTAGTAGACCAAAATTTCAGCCAACTGTACCTACTGTAATAAACCATTTTAATGTTCACATTACTTCAAAATAAAACTTACGATCAAGGAAAAGTGAAGAATTCAGTATCCGTTTTCTCCTTTCAGATATATTATGCAGAAATACAAGTTAGGACTGTCGGATTCCATCTGGGGTAATCACAGAGCTTCTACGTCTTCTGAGGATAAAGCGCTTGCTCTCTTCAAGGTATTTTCATAGAGCTGTGATATGTCCTGTTATTGTCAGTAAATTGTATTTAAAATTCTTATAATAATGCAAACACACACGTACACACACACACACACACATACCAACCGACCTACCTATTTACCTATCTACATACATACATTCAAACACACATGCACATACATTTACATACATTTGTGTGTGTCTGTGTCTGTCTGTCTACATATATGTTTGTAAGTAAGTAAATAAATCACCAAACAATATTCATATGCATACAAGCCTTGAGCACAAAACTAACAGCTTTTTTATCTCCCTCAGACTATCCCGCGTAACCTGACCCTGGCCCTCTACCAGCGCAATCGAATCGACTTCCTCATGTTTGGTTACTCCGTTGAAAAATATCTAACTCCTTCTAGCTGACTTTCTTGATTAGTATTTAGAAAAAAATAAGACTCTCTACAATGATAATTTTATTGTATGTTATCTATTTAGATTACTGTGCTTTAGGTGGCTAGTGAATAGTATTTAAATTTGTAAATACGGTGTTTGGATGAATATGCAACGTTGATATATGTATATAGCAAATATGGACGACCCTCTTCTGTGAAATACATGGATTAAAATAACAGTGTGTCTTTCAGCCCCTAATGAGAAGGATGAAGACCTCACACATCTTTCCTATTGACGAGACAAATAATATATGTTGAGAAGCCGTTAAAGAATAAATTTAAAACAGGTATGTAACAAGCAGAAAAGATAAGCTTCTCGTTCAATAAAAGAAGAAACGTTACAAAGGGAAACTATAGAAGGAAATAGTTATTACTATTATTCTATTTTTCGATATGAGCAAGGAACATCAAAATCAGGTTGAAATATATAAATATATATATATATATATATATATATATATATATATATATATATACATATATGTGTGTATACACACACATATATAACTATATATATAATATATAATATACACATATATACACATATACACACACATATATAAATGTTTTCAAGGGTAAGTTGTCTGGTGAGTTGCTAGTCAATACCTTTCGGACGAAAACTTGTACGTTCCTGAAATAGGGTTGCCTGACATATGCAGTATAACATTAATGATTCATATATATA
>BOPN01000336.1:152500-160000 GCA_017312705.2 Penaeus japonicus
CCTTCATCTTGTAATCACTGTCATCTGGAAGCTGCTGCACATTGGAAAATCTTCTTTGAGAAATTCCAAACATCTGAGGTTTACATTTAGTACACCTTTTCTTAAGTTCTAAGTGTTTCCTTGAAATGAGAGAGATCTGCTTTCTATCTGCATGATGCTTTTCCTCAAGATGCTGTTTTAACTGTTTCATGTTCTTGTACTCCAAAGGGCACTTTGCACATACCAATGGAGTACATGTACATCTTATACCAGCCATAATGGAAATTTATGAGATGTTTAAATTACCACATAGTTTAAATACAATATGACAAAAAGTTCATACAAAAGTACCTTACAAAAACTCAACTTTCTAAATCTATGTGATCATACATGTTAGGAATTGATGAATAAAAATCTACATCATGTCTAGCTCAGCACTGCTGCATACTCTTCTAATCATCTGAACCAGGTGCTATGTTCTGAATCCACAACACAGAAGAGGCAGGGACACTTCATTGGAGGATATCCTGAAATAGTTTGGGTAAAATTAGATGAAATAATGACATCTGATATATGAAAGTTCATAAACTGATGTATTCAATATTTGAAGCATTTTCAAAATAGTATACTTAAAAGAAAATAAAAAGCACATCAGAAAAAAATAAAAATAAAACTAAAATATCCTTAGTCTCCAATTTCTATAAACTATCACTAACAAAGGATAATTGCCATTATAACATCACTGAGGCAAAATCTAGTAGAAAAAGTCAGATTGTATGCATGATCATAGTCACAGCTTATATAACAACATTTCAAATAAAAACTGGATCAACATACAAAATCAATTTCCATGAAAATTAAAATAACTGTACAAATTCCTGGGGTTTCTGTAAAATGCCTCTTCAAAAGATATTGTGACAACGGAATCAGGTCAGATCAGTCAACTAAACTTCGCTTTCTTATCTCTGTCAAGATGACCCATGTGTGTTGACCAAGCCTGACCATAAGCACAAAGAAAAGACAATCTGCACTTATTAAACCATTCACGACGGGGCTTATATATGCGTAATGCTGCTCCCGCCGGTTAGATAACAAAAGCGCGCAGTGACTAAGCGCAATACCTTTCCCTGTGTAACTCTGCATTGCGCCTTTCAGAGCACTTTTCACCCGCCCCACTGAATAGGATGATAATTAGAGGATTTTGTATTTGTTAACATTATTTTCACAAGTGAATAAAAATCTGTCTATACAAATGGAACTCCGATGATTATATGAATATGTAATGATGTAAAACATACATATTGAGTGAGAGATCTTAACATTCTAGGACGTCACCCGGGGAGAGCGAGATATTACACTAACGTGATAACACGTCAACAGGCACGAATGGATCAAAAGAAAAACATACTAGGTAAGGAGGCCAACCTGATCAAATAGGCCAGCTAACTTGGTTCTGGATTACATTAAAGGTTGGATCACATAACTGGAATGTATGACAATATTTGAATCCTTTACTATACTGGCCAGATTAGAATGAGAAATCCCGACGGGGAACCAAGCTTTCTCCCATCCTTCATGGTTAAGAAGAATAATTATAGTGGGACTAACTGACATATTTGATAACTTTTCAGAAATTTATAGTGTAATTCCAAATAAATATCAATCACTCAGTTTGTTTGAAGGCAAGAATCTAACTCCATTTATCATTAAAAATGTTATAAATAAGATAAATAGAAAAAAGATCATACTTGGCAAATACAAACTAGTGAAACCAAGTGGGTGGTATCAATTGCTTTGACATCCTACAGAAATTCTGGGGCGAGTCACAATAAATGGGAACCTTAATATTTAGGATTAGCCTAGAACTACATACATTTTTTCCCTGTAATTACATTGACTTTATTCCAGCCAAATTAATTTGAAACTGGTCTACAATCAGAAGTCAAACACCATAGTGTCATACTGCCAAGTGACCATCACAATCTTTGCATGCCACACTCTTGCAAAGGCCTACAACTACACCATGTATATTCTTGCAAGACAGAGCTTTGTCTAGTTCTTTACATGAAGATAAATCACTAGGGAGGTCTACAAGTTCTATCTTACTTGAGTATATGTGGTAGAGGTTTATTAGCCTCTGACGGAGTGCACGCGGGTATCTTCGAAACATGTAGTGACTCTATGGTCTCCATGATTTGTGCTCTAGCAAAGGCCAACAAATATCCCCTATGGAAAAAAGCTTAGACTGATTCATTAGTTGATGAAAACTAATGAAAAAGAACGAAAAGCTCTACCGTGATTCAATTTACATAGTCTAGGTTAGTTTGTCTTTGCCAAAATGCAGGGAGGAATTTGATAAGACTGTTTTTGTTGATAACAGCCATTACGATAGTCATTCTCTATTTTCACCCAGTCATATTCTGGATACATACCTAAAATACCAAATGCTGGCCTTTACAGTTTCCTATCCTAAAAGTTTAAGTCACAATTAACACCATGAACATAACATGAATCCCAAGCAAAGGAGCCTTTGGAAGAACGAAGCTAAATTTTCTAAAACTCTGAACTAATTTCCTCTGCCATTGCTCTGATTACAGAGGCATACTACCTTTACCATAACGCTAACAACTCTCCTTACCTATCATCCTTTCAGAGGTATAACTTTTAATTGTACTGTCAATGTACACAAAGTTCTAGTCGAAATAGTTGAGTTTGACGTCAGCCTCTCTGTGTAACGAACACGAGCTACAACGAATTGATTATAACGAATAGGATATATAGGTTTTAAGAATATCATTGAAGATTTTTCATTTGAGAATATTTATTGTCTTTGGATATTTATGGTATATCGTAAATGTTGATACATTATTACGTAAGCTTATCAAGATGTGGAATTTCAAAGCATGTCTTCTGCCAAAATATTCATGAAACTTGAAGAGAAACTAAGCTTAATTGCAAGAAAACAACATCAACATTGAAGATCCACCTAAACTGTCTCCCTTACACAACAATATCAGTCCAAACACGTGTTTTCAAAAAACAAAATAGGGTTCAACCTCCCAGTCCCTGCAGCTAGTGTTCGCTAACGGGGCGGCAGCGAAGAGCCGCGGGCGCTGTTCGCAAGGGCGGCTCAGACGTAAACAAATGGTGGAGCAGGAAGGTCGTGCTGCCTGATTCACTCTAGATATTGCACGATATTAATGACGATGGCGTGTTGATTATAGCGGGATCGGTTGTGCTTCGGGTGAGTTTGAGGTTCGGTTTTGATATTGCGAAGTGTAGTTATGGTAGTGTGGTTGGTGGAGGTTGGGTAGGGATAGTGCTGTCTTGTTTTGGTTCTAGTGATTCTTCGTCATTGATGTGTTTTTTGTTTTTGTTCTTGTATTTTAGTTGTTATTGTTTATATGGGTGTTTCTAGGTACTTGTTAGAGGCTGTTAGGCGGGGCTTAAAACCTTACCATTGGCTGTGCATCTTGTCCCGTCAAGGATATTGGTTAAATGATTTGCATATGTCAAAAACTATGGTAGAATATTCTATCGTAGTTTGTTATATTGTGTATATATTTTTAGATATATCTACAGTAGCTTTCAAGATGGGACTTATATCTTGTAACTATTTTGGCCTTGTACTATTCAAATATGTTTCAAACATTCTGTGATCAGTGATGAATGGCCAGTAATCTGAAGTCCAACATGATGGTAGTGCATTGTCAAGCAATTACCCTGGCGGCCAGACTTTGTATTCCAGATAAGGCCAACTAACCTCAACAACACATATTCTGGATACATGGCACTTAGACTGGTTTCATGATTGATGAGACATTGCAAGAGAAGTCTACAAGCTCTTATCATGTCAAGAGTGTTTGTGTTAGAGGTTTGTTGGCCTTTGCCCTAAGCATCAACAACAGCAGGCACCTTGTTGATTAGTGTAGCTAGAGATAGCAAGGACTAATTCTGTACTATATTTTTTGACAAGCTTCTTATTGTCTAGGATAGTATGTATCACAATTAGTGCTTTAGAAGTTTATATGTTGGTATTCATGGTTTTAGAAAATAGCTTTTGATAACTTGTAAATGATAGTAGATACTGATATGTGAAAAGAATGTAGTACACATAATGCAATACTTTTCAGAAGATACATTAGTATAAGATGTAAGAATGAAATATTTTTATGTACCATGTGCTTAGTGCTGAATCCTGCCATATATTTTAAGAACTCTGCATAAGGAGATTAGGCTATAGATGGTGGGATTTTCATCACTAAGTGATTTGTTATAAATAGATTAATATAACAACAGTGTATGTAACTTATTACTCACCTACATTATTCTGAAGATATTCTAGAGGATGGTTGGTGGCAGTACAGGAGAGAGAGATGAAGGTGGAGGAGGAAGAATTCATCGAGAATATCGTGGAGGAGGAGGAGGAGGAAGAGGAAGTGGGCGCTACCGGCGAGGGCTGACTCATCACCGTCACTCTGTGCCGGGTGAGCGTCGAGGCCTCTCAGAACAGGGACATTCAGAAGATGATCCAAAGACCGATCCTGAGAAGACAGAAGTTGTAAAACATCGATCTCATAAAGGTAATGGAAGTTATCTGTTATGGAATAAATAGTATTTTGATGATATTTTGTAATTACCTCTCATTATCATTGGGAGGGCTTCTTTTGGTAAAGTAGTAATGATCATATAATCATTACAATGCAGATCTCAGTCGTGGCTTTAGTGAAGACTCAAGAATTTCAAAGCAACTAAGAAGACTATCCCGAGAGGACGATGCAGAGCGTTATCTTGCACAAGTCCAGCAGCTTCAGGTCAGTTCTAAGTGTTTTCTCTTCTTTCTATCATTTTTTCTTTCTTTCTTTCTTTACTGAAGATCTTTTTCCTTTTACTTGAAAGAGAATGGAAACCACATTTATTTGCATTATTCATTTTGTATAAATCCATGGCATCTTTTTCTGTAGATTGGTATGGATGTATGTGTTCTGGTATATGATCCATCATTTTGTTGATGTAGTGCTTGTGATATGCAGAATAAAAAAGAAAAATTAATTTTTTTCAGGAATCGATAATGCTGAATGAAAATGTGAAGTATGTTCGCCGAAATGCTGAGCATCTTTTGGACTCTCTCTTTGAACTGCTTCATGCAGCTCCCTCACCCCCCTGTCGCTGGGAAATCACTCGCTGTGTCGGGCGTGTTGGTCATGTCATGGAAGGAGACATAAAGAGGTACTGATCAGCTTTTTTTCTATAATTTTCTATAGTTGGGCAACTTTATGATTTTGTGTGTGTGTATGTCTCTCTCTCTCCCTATCTGTATGTATCATTTTGTTATATAAATAAATTATGATTTTCTTAATTCTTCAGATTTGTGGATGTGACACTAGATCGACTAGATACCTGGCGTGCAGCGGAAATGAAGGTTTTGGTGTTGAGGTGCATCTTGGAGATGTTAAAGTTAGATTCTGATGGCTCTCAGCTGAATCAGGTAATTATTATAATGGAATGTATTCATGTTGCAAGTGTTAATTATCAAGCTTTCGGGTGGGAAATGTAGTAAGTGCAGTAAATCGCAGTGATTTTTTTCATTTGATATTCAGATTTTTCTCAAAGTAACTGATGTGTAAGGATAATTGTTGTGACAAGCAGATCTTTCCACTTTTTCTTCTTATGATTTTTGTTCTGTCAGCATTTTTTTTTACTTGTAACTTAGCATATGCATAGTTGTTAAGTATGAGGGACCTTACATATTCAAATGATATTAAGTGCAATAATAGTTGTATTTTTTATATTTTATATGTTGATCTGCTCTTGTCAACAATTAATGTTTTTTGAATACCATCTTGACTAAATACCAATGTCATATGGACCATATATTTCAAAACATTCATGATTACAAAAACATACATGGTATTTCTATAGCACGGGTACATCTTTCTTTATTCCTTTCTTTTCCAGGTTGGAGAAAGAATTGTTGAAGGGTTGCAAGTTGTGTTGGAAGGAACTGAAACTCCTGAGGTGATGGTGGCTACTGTGGATGTATTGAGAGAACTGAACACCAATCATAGTCATATCCTTAATAATTATTTCCAGGTATGTTACATTTTTTAATTTTTTGGGACATGTTCGGTTTTTCTTGAATACAGCTCCTTTTTATTCACTAGTTAGTACTGTTTAAATTAATTCACCAGTGTATTGTATGTGTTAGACAGTACATTGGCTAAGCAATATTATGGGTTCCTGTACATACTGACCTACTAAAATTACTTGTTTTGTTTATACTGTACATTCAGAACATACTGGCTGTTTCAGGATATTGTTGACATACTGGTAGGATGGCACATTGACCACCATCAGTCACCAGAAGTTATGAAGTATGTATCCATGGCATTGAGGAGCTTTTCACAGCTATGGTTAGCCAATGTCCCCATTGCAGCAACGCTTCTCTCACAGTTTGTGGAGGATATGGAGGACTATTGTGAGGTAATGTAACGATCATGCACTTTTATAGCTATGTCACCTCTTTATATATCAGAATATCCTGACTTATTTTTTGTTATTTATTGCTGTACAGGAATATGTGGATGTGCATTTGTTTGCTTTTTTTGTTATAATATCTACTTGTGTATCATGTTGATTTACAACAAAACTGTAAACTGAAAGTCAGGAAAGCATGAATTGGTATCATTTATAGAAGGATAGAACCTAAAGTTAGTGAAAACAAAAGAGTAGTTTCAGGTAATGGACTTCAATGATACTTCTTGTATAAGATCTACAAAGCAATGTTTTATTTATGTTTTTCATTTTCAAGCAATTTTATGATTTTATTTTTTAGGACTTGGAAAGAGGAATGTCTGGTCGCTCAACACCTGAAGATGAAGTGGCATCAGACCCGGTAATCTGTGCCAAGAAAGTAGCTGCATTCATTAGGTAAGCTTAGATCCTGTTCTATATGAACTCACGTTTTTTTTTTTTTTTTTTATTGTTAATATCTTGGAATGTTGAGAAATTATATAATGTGCAAAGAGGATTTTATTTGTGTGATATTTAGCTATCAATAATGCAGGGTATAAGGGAGGTACTGATAGAATCTCATCTCTTGAATTTTTTTTGCAGTGTTTTTACAACAGTTCTGAGGTGTCTAGGGCCTCAGGCTGACCCTGCTGTGAACCCTAGTCTTTCACCAAATTTCTTAGTTGATGCACTAGGGAAGATGGTGATAGGAGCAGGGAATATTTTAAAACATCATTGGGAGGAATCACTTCTAGATGCCTTGAATCAGGTACCAAGTCTTTTTGTCTTCTTTTTTTCTTTTCTTTTTTCAAGTAACTTTTTTAAGGATCACTAATTTTGTGAGAGGATACGTTTTTATCCTTCTTATTTTCTTCACATTTGTAGTACTGAATCTTAATATTGGTACTAATCTTCATTAATCATGTGGCCTTATGCATTGGATATTACTGGTTACATAATTGACAAAATATAAAATTACTGATAATTTGAAATAAGTTTCACCTATGA
>BOPN01000336.1:165000-192500 GCA_017312705.2 Penaeus japonicus
AACTGACTGGGGTAGGAAAATGTAGATATTTATGATGAATATTCAAAATTGCATATCTGTAGCGCATAATGTTTTTACTGAGTCAAAGCCTTCTATAGGACAACTTGACTAAAAAATATAGTTTCATACTTACTGTGCAACCTGAATTTCATCATTTTATAATGTTTTTTTACAGAGTGTTAGAGCCTTTTTTAGGACAAATCGTCAGACATGCACCGAATGGCTGAGTCGTATAAGAGCTGCAGTCATTGTAGTTGCACTTAACTGTGGACGTCCAGAAGTGGCTGTTCGACATTCCTACAAACTCCTGCAGGAACTAAAAGATAATAACAACACACAAGTTAGTAGTCTGTATTGATTTACTTGTCATAAGTATTTTGGGTTTCTAATTTTTGTGTTTGTAAAATTTGATTATTTCTGAGCTTGGATGAAAGTCAAAGAGCTTCGTTGATTCTAAATAATAGTTAAAATCAAGTATCTTTGAATAACCTTTTCTTTCAGAGTACTGACTTTGAACGAGCTGTTTGCTACTGTGCACGGGCACTGGTAGCTGAAGGTTGTGATGAAGGAGTTTCAGGTCTTTACCAGTGGTGCCGAGACCACATTGGAAGACGCTTTGCTTGGCTTAAGCCTGCAGTTTACAGTGCTGGCAATAAGTAAGTTAATGTGTTATTAATGTTTTTGTTCCATGTGTCACCACTATTGAAATGATAGCATCATATATAATTGTCATGCTAGTTTTTGTTTTGTTTTTTGTGTTTTTATGATCTAGTGTAGCTACATATTTCTAACAAAATTTCCAAAAGTTCTGGCATATCAAACAAATTCATTAAGAAATCAGATTTGGAAAACTTTGCTTACTTATAGAATACCCCATATCACATATTAAATTTTATAGGATGAGAGAAAATTAATTTGAATTTTGTGATTAGGCATCATACATCCAGGAGAGCACATTGACAATTGATATTTTTTAATAGGTATGAGAAAGCCTTAAGGGGCTTCATGCATTTCCTGGAAGGTGGAGG
Source organism: Penaeus japonicus (assembly GCA_017312705.2). Taxonomy (NCBI): domain Eukaryota; kingdom Metazoa; phylum Arthropoda; class Malacostraca; order Decapoda; family Penaeidae; genus Penaeus; species Penaeus japonicus. Next base: position 166,029 of record BOPN01000336.1, read on the forward strand.
AGATGAAGTCGATGAAACTGATAAACTTAAGAATGAAGAGGAAGAGACATCCACACAGCATGTCATAATTGCCAACCATTCAGATATGAGACAGCAAGATCCTTTGATACAGGAATTCATACATGCTCAGGTATGTAAAAGTCCTTTCCTTCATTTAGAAATACCTTTAGAGTTAGGTAACCAATTGTAAGAGGCTTGAGTGTGAAAATGCATATGGTGTGAGTCAGCATGTAGCTCACAAGAGTGAATTATGAAAAGAGGAATTAATAACTATGGATGCCCTTGTTGTCGATGTTCATATGGCTTCCTTCTAATATGTGTCTTTTTTGTGTGAGAACAATCTGCATGTTCTCTCTCTCAATTTTGATTGAAGAAATGTATACTGACGAGAACCTAGAGACACCCACCTGACTTATGACTTATTAATGCTGTATATAATTGCTCATGTGAAAGTATTCTGTATTCTGAAATTATTTCCAGTAAAGCTTCAGACCTGTCACTAACTACTTTTTCTCACAGGTGGCAGAGTGTTACAGCCGGCTAAGTCAATGGGGAGAGCTTCAGAAGTGGACAACACAAATACAAATGAAACAGGAAGAGTCTGAGCCTATAACTGTTACCTCTGGCCTTCTCAACACATACAAAGACCTCTCTCATGTGCAGTAAGTTTAAAGTTATGGGGCACTTATCATAGACATATAGATATAGATTAAGGCAGCATAAACTAATGTAAAAGTAAGGTTTCTTATGAGACTTAAAGGTTGTAAATGTGTGATGTAATTTTCATGTATAGATACTTCATAATTTTTTCTTCTAATTGAAATGTTTGAGTAGGATATTTTCAATGACCACAAAACACATTTTACTTGTGATTGTTATGACCATCTTTGTAATAGAATGCAGTATTTGACATGATTTTTTAAATGATGAAGTTAGCATTTACAGTTAAGAACATCATTATGATATAAAAAACACTTTCAAATAATTCACTCCAGAGCATTGGCACATTTTGACTCTGCCGATCCTGTGGGAGTGATGACGAGCCTTGGTGGCGCAGTGACCCAGGTGGACTGGACAAAGGCTCAAGACTGGATTACTTGGAAGAGGTTCCAAGATATAAATACTGTCCTTCTACATTCTTTCACATCCACAGTCTATCCTCAGCCCTCAACTTCAAGGTGAGTTGGGACATGTCATGAAGATATAGTCATCGGACTAGTAGCTCAGATTTGTTTTAACCCCTAAAAGATAGAAAAATGCAGAGCTTTGTGTGTTTATAGAACAGAAAACAAACATTGATTTTAAAGCCTCTAATAAAGAAATGAAAATATTTGTAGGCAAGACAAATTTACCTGTCTTTCATTATATGTACCGGACAGAGTTGAATATGACAGTGTTTTGTGATGTGTGGCCAAAGGACAGAAAAATCATTGAGATTCAAAAAAAAATGTATCCTGATAGAAACCGCCATTCTTATATTTGATTATTGTCATTTATTCTTTTCTGTTTCAGAGAATCGTTAAGTAAGATTGTAGCAGAATGTCAAGAGCAAGTAGAGTGGATGTTACAGTTATCCACAATGTCTTCTTACTCTGCCATGCATCTCCACTCCCTTCTACTTCACCAAGTCCTCCATGAAGTAAGGGAGAAATTATGTAGTGATTGACATTTCATTCCAGTCAAGACTATTGCTATCTTTGTATGTATGCGTCTATTTGCATTTACTTATGTGTTATGGATATATATTTACTTTGTGTGTGTGTGTGTGTGTGTGTGTGTGTGTGTTTCATTGCACTAGCAGTATTGCGATCATCCTCATGCTCTGTAAAATGGCATTATTCATTGAGATCAATGTATACTTCTTGTTTCAGCTGAGGAGTATTCTCAACGATTCCATGGGTGCAGGACGTTTGCATGAGGGCTGGGAGAACACAAATCTAATGAGTCTTCCTGCAGACCTTATCCCTCATGTGTCACGATGGGCGAAACTCATTGGACGAATTAATCCTGCAGTAACACCAAGTGCGTAGCTTTATACTATACATTAATTATTATTTCAAATATCATAATTTTTTATATATTTTTGTGTGTGTGGTAGGATGAGTGTTCTAAAACAGGGCTATCATTGATATTGAAATTTTATTGATATTTTTTTATATAGATATCCTCTCTTGTTTTTTTCATGGGTCTTATTGAGGATATTGCCTTTCTTATTCCTTTTTTTTATCTTTATTTTCCTTCTCTTCATCTTCATCCTTATCCTTATCATTCTCACCATCATTTTATTCATCTACATACTTCTATCCTCTCTCATTTTCATATTCCTCCATTTCTTTTACCTGCTGTTCATATTTCTCTCATGAATATGCTTTCATTGTTTTATAGATTGAACAATGTAATTATTTTTTATTTCAGCTTCAATCACCAAATTAGACCTCCTATCGGCCAAGCAAGCACGTAAGCAAGAGAACATGGACTTTGCAGAAAACACATTGATAGGGTTATTAGGAGTAAGTTCCAACTTGGCAGAATCAGTCCTTGAAATTGTGCCTGGTGCAGAGTACAACCCTCTTCAGGCCAAGTTGCACAGGGAAGCATCCAAACTCCTGGCATGGTTTGTACTCAGACTCAGTTTTGTTCAAGTTTACCAAATATGCAAAATGCCTTGGACTATGAATTACAAAAGGATATTCTAAGGAGATAAGAAGCTGGCTCTGTTTAGATATTCTTTTACTTACCATATATCCTGTATATCTATTCAGCAAGGGATACATCGCTCATGGCTGTTCAGTCCTTGCTGGATCTGTAGTTGGGCTAAATCCCAGCTTAGCAGCCTTAGCAGCAACAGACACCAACCTGCTCACACTTCCACCAAATGAGGCTGGCCACCTATGTGCTCGTTCCATCATAACACTTAACAAGTGGTGGGCACAAGATGATAGGCGTGTCCTGATGCTTTCTGGAGATTCAACAGCTGATGCTCCAGAATGGATGAATAAACTCCTAACAGGTATTTTGGTTGTTGGTTTTACCTTTGTATTGCTTGTATTAACATTTTTGTGAAAATAATTAAGATCAAGTTATATATAGCATGTGAAATTGTAATGTAACAAGAAGGAAGAATAAAAGTCTATGTGCATTTCAGTTTACCTGGAAATGAAGGATTTTGCACCAGAGGAGTTGCTGCCTCTTGCAGAAGTCAGTCACCCAACTCTTCCTCAGTTAGAGAGCAATATGGGTCATATCCTCACCCTTGCTGCAACACAATGCCCAACTCTCCCAAAAGTCTGGTTCCATATTGCCTCATGGTGTTTCAGGTAAGTGCAATAGTTTTGGTAGATTTTTTTTTTTTATGTATTTTTCATTGCCATCATTTTACAGGAAATAAGTTTTTTATAATATAGATATAATTTTCTCATTTGTTAAAACAATTTTCTTTCACTACCTTAGATGGGGTAGAAGAATACTTGACTACAGTAACAGCAATGGTGGCCAGCTGTCGGAGGAAGATCGTGCTCGTATAAAGGAAATCGTAACTCCTGCTATCAGTCACGATGCTGCAAGTGTTGAGGAAAGGATAGAAGAGATTTGTTCCCTCATAGGAGGTTGGAAACCTGGGCAAGATGCCACAGAAGAGGATGAAGAGGATCTCCGATTGGAGGAAGTCCAGGGCACTCAACAAGTATGAAAAATCATGTTCTTAGTATAAGCTGTGGATAGGTACAGAAATTCTATCCAGTAAGGCATACAACAAAATTATTGCTATTCTATAGAACTGTTTATATCTGTCCTTAATATCCTTAAGCATATCTCAATGAGGTATTAGAGACTGAAATTTGACATAAATGCCTTTTCTGTAGGTTGGAACACAAATTACATCAACCCTTCAATCATGGGGTTTAACTGGGAATGCAGTGACAGACCTAAATACAGCTCTGGTGGAGGTTCATCAAGCAGCCCAAGAAAGACATTACACTGTTCTCACAGCAGCTGCAAAGGCATACTTCAGGTTCCTGAAAATCAGCCAAGGGGTGAGAATAACTTTTTTTCTGGATGTTGGTGATATTATGTGGTAATGTACTTGGTTTCTCAAAATATGACTGCAGAGTATTAATGATGAGATTTTCTTCTGTCAGTATGCTGCAAGCCATGCTGACCAGTGCACAGTAGCTACATTGAGACTGCTTCGCCTGATGGTAAAGCATGCGTCTGAGTTAAGAGAAGTTTTAGAAAAAGGTCTTGCTGAAACACCTACACGTCCCTGGAAAACTATCATTCCTCAGGTAATTTAATTGCTGATGCATCCTAAGCTTTCTAATTTCTTCAAATACTTGTTATGCAAGGATTATATATGTACCAGTCTTTTATATGTTTATTCTCAACAATTATTGACTTTCTACTTACAGTTGTTTGCACGGCTGAATCATCCAGAGCACTATGTGAGGGGCAGTATCTCTGAACTTCTGTGTCGTCTGGCAGAGGACTTTCCACATTTGATTGTCTTCCCAGCTGTGGTTGGTTCAGCTGGTGGAAATGTGGCAGCCAATCAAGCATCACTGACAGGTGGGAAAAATAATTTGATTGTAATTGTGACATGAAATGCACTTTTATGATTACAATTAACTACTGTCTTAGAAATTGTTTTGATTGTTATTGTGCAAGAAATTTTAATAATCTATGGAATAATCTATATTAGATATGTTGGCCAAGTACCTCCACAAAGGAAGACACAGAAGAAAAATGAAACAGGCACTTGGAGAGGAAGATGAAGACGAAGAAGAAGAGGATGAGGAGTATGACCAGGTTGATGAAGAGGAGGAAGAAGAGGAAGAAGAGGAACTGATCTCTGAATCAACTGAAGAACAGGAAAGAAGAACAGTTATGAGGAATTGTTTCTCCTCTCTTGTGGACACCCTGACTAAACAGGTATGGGAAACAAAGAAAATTCTGTGATGAACTTTTATCCTTTAATCTGGATATCTGCATTTACACCCATGCATAGGTCTATGTAATGTCTATGAATATGACTGTGAATATAAACAGATATTGTATAGGTTGGAGGTGCTCTCAAAAGTTAGTTTTTTCCATTTTGCAAAATTTATCACCAGGTTCATAGTAGTGTAATTGATCTCTGTTTGCAGTCAGCCTGTAAAGCATTTTGATAATTCTTTGTGATCTCCATCCAGGGGTGCTTGTTGCAGTAGATTTCATGTACTGCTTCATTCTTATGCTGTACTTGTCCACAATGTGTTTTTTGATATACCATGATGACATCTATTTCTCAGGTGGGGTCCAGCATTAGTGAAGTCCAGATGCTTGTCCATGAACTCCGTCGTATTACTGTCCTTTGGGATGAATTATGGCTAGGAACTTTGGCTCAGCATCACAGTGATATGTCAAGAAAGTGCCACCAGTTGACAGCAGAAATCGCAAGATTGAATAACAATTCATCTCTGACACAGACTGAGAAAACTCAACTCATTAAGAAGAAATATGACATCATCTTTAAGCCAGTATGTATTTGAATGAGAATAAGGAGCTTAAATATCACATGGAGAGGAAAGTTAAATTAGAAGACTGAATTGAGGCCATTATCTTGTCTGGTTCTTCAAACCTGTTCAGACTGTAAAAGCAATTATACTCAAGTGTCAGACACATCCAAACATTTTTCCTTTTTTTGTGAATTTAACTTCATTTATATTAACCTTTATGTTAACTGATATGCATTACTTAGTGTTTGTGCATCCACATGTTTTGTCTCCTTCATAACTGTTCAAGCTCATGTTTTAAATTAATATTCCAGCTGCTGTTTGTATTAGACCAATTAGCAGACATCACATCAGCTGCTCCAGAGACACCCCATGAGCGACACTTCCACGAAACCTATGGTTCCTTGATATCCACAGCCCTTTGTAGCTTAAGGGAACCTGAGAGTTACTTTGAGCCTCAGGCTGCTCTGTCTGGCCTAAGGCAGCTCCATCAGGTTAGTAATCTTGTTAAATTGATAAGTGTCCACAGTTGATGTACTATTCTTCATGGTTTATGAATAGGCTGATATTCAGCTGAATTAACTAATTATGTAATATGGAGGCACCGTGATAAGAATATTAATGACTTTATGCTTGTAACTTTATGTAATCTCATTTTGCATAGATGCTGCAACAGCGAGCCCATCGGAGAGCATCTTCAACACTCAAGATGATGGATGTCTCCCCAAAACTTGCAGCATTGACTGCAACAAAAATTGCAATGCCTGGTGTGGTGTCAGCTTCACAACAGGTAAGAAACAAACACAAATATACTTCTTTTTTTCTTTGCTGCTTAATTGTGACTTTTGATATTATTGTGACTTTTTTCATTATATCATTCATATATTTAGCAGTAGTATCATTATATTGTTATTACTATGTACCACTATTAGTAGTAGGAGAGTGTATTGTTGCTTTTGTTATTATGATTATAATTTTTTTAATATTACCATTTATTTCAGGTTATCACCATAGCATCAGTAGATGGAAACATATCCATTCTCCCCACAAAGACCAAACCGAAAAAACTGAGTTTCCAAGGATCAGATGGCAAGAAGTAAGTCACCTTAGTTCTGAAACAATTTGCTCAAATGTAGTAATTTACTTGCTGTTAAAGGAACCGGCTAACTATTCTGAAGTAAAGATAACTTCATCTTCCTCTATTCTCTTTGCACTTGTTGCTTTCTTCCTTAGATCAGTTTGCAAGACATTTTTTTTTAACATATCATTTTCTTTAAGTGAGGTATATTTCAACTTCATATGCCATAAATCGTGAAATTCTAGTTGGATTGGGTAATTGCAGAGTAGAAAATTTTTCATAATAATATCAACCATATTATGTAGGAATGATTTATCCTTCTTGTACTAAAACCTGTGTGCCCAGAAAACAGAAATAACCATCTTTGTGCCTAGATAATTTTATTACCATTCATTTTTATTTTCAGATATACATACCTGTTCAAAGGACTGGAAGATTTACATTTGGATGAGAGGATCATGCAGTTTCTGGAAATAGTTAATACAATGTTGGAAAAGAACCAGAGGTAATTGAATTGTTTGAGAGGAATCACTTGAAGAAAATTTATTAGATATATTCTTATTAGATGCTCTTCTAAGAAATTATGGAATATAAGAAAAGTGATTTAAACTGGAGTCTGTTGTGATAAATATAAAATGGAGAAAAGTCTTATATCATATCTAGATAATGTAGGATTGATAATCTATTTTGTGAACACTTTTTAGGGGCAAAGACTGTGTGTATCGAGCCAGGTATTATTCTGTGGTGCCACTTGGTCCACGTTCAGGCCTCATTCAGTGGGTTGGGAGTGCAACACCACTATTTGGTCTCTACAAGCGGTGGCAGCAACGGGAAGCTCACGCGTTGTTGCTTAAAAATCATTCCTCTGCAGCATCCATTCATCCACAAGGTTTGCATCCAAGTGTGAGATCAGTTCTTGCATTGGATTTCATGACTATAGTTCCTTTGTGTCAAATATATATCTTTTTATTTAATATAATTTCTTATCTTTTGTCCCACATTGTAGCTTTATGATTGATTCAATCTGGTAATCCTATAAAAGGCAATAGCAATTATATTATTTTGCTAAGAATTGATAAAAGTTTCTTATATATGTTAAGAATTGTTTAGATTTTATCTTCTTCTATAATGATCCATAATATCTGCATCTATTTCTTCAGCTCCCCCACAAGTTCCACGCCCTTCAGAATTGTATTACAGCAAATTGACACCCAGACTACGAGAGGCTGGAGTCAGCCTGGACAACCGCAAAGAATGGCCTCTTGGCATACTAAGGGATGTTCTAAAAGACCTGATAAAGGAGACACCATCAAACCTACTCTCAAGGTACATTTGGAAGTTATACTTATTATCAAATATAGCTGGATTTGAGAGTGTCTCTGGAAACCTCTAAAGGATGTGTAATTTCAATTACTTTGTATTATTAATTTAGTTATTGGTAAGACTGAAATTTAGATGTTGATTTAATTATTGCATCAAGTCAAAAAGGAGATTATTGGTAAATTTGAAAATAGTTTGAGATCGCTTTTCTACTCTTATATTATATTACAGAGAATTGTGGATGTGTAGTGTCAGTGCTGGAGACTGGTGGCACTTGACCCAGACATACTCAATTTCCACAGCTGTTATGTCCATCATTGGCTATATCATTGGTCTTGGTGACAGGCATCTCGACAATGTGCTTGTTAATCTAACATCTGGAGAGGTAAAGTAATGCTTGTAATGGTTATATATGTTTGCATAACTTTGTCGGAGTAGGCATTATAAAAGAAAATGAAAGATATTGTTCAATATTAAATGGTCAGTCACACTAGTCACCAGTAGCTCTTGATCCATTTATGTGACTCATTTTCTACTGTCCAGTCCATCAGAATCAATGGGAAAGAGCATTTATGTACAGATTCTAAATATCCATCCAATTAATGAATTTTATAATGTTGAGACTATATTAAATGTAATAATCATGTGTAATTGTAATATTCATAAGTTTTGCAGCACCAGTATAGATGATCTTGCATTATACTTCTGTTTCACAGGTGGTTCACATTGATTACAATGTGTGCTTTGAGAAAGGAAAAAACCTTCGTGTTCCAGAGAGAGTCCCATATCGCATGACACATAACATTGAGGCAGCACTTGGAGTAACAGGAACTGAGGTAAATTTGAATCTTAGAGCTAAGATGGTCTGTTCTGAGTATGCTTTGGGCAAATTGAATTGTAATGTGTGTACTTTCACTTGAAAGTGTATATTTTTTGGTATTTGTCCTTGGTCCTGTATGTTTCTCTTTTTTTTCCTCAGGGTGTATTTAGGAATGCCTGTGAGCAGGTGTTACGAACAATGCGAAGAGGACGTGAAACTCTTCTGACCTTGCTAGAAGCTTTCATTTATGATCCACTGGTTGACTGGACACCAGACAGTGAATCAGGCTATGCTGGTAAGTTAAAGAAGCAGAATATCTGAATTTAGAATCAGAAAGCCTAGTTATCTCTCAGTGCAGATGTATATTGATGGGATGTAAGCTGAACTATTTCTATTTGTGAAACCAACAGGTGCAGTGTATGGGGGTGACCAAGCTCTGGTGTCAGGCGCTAGACAAAGTAGGCAGCAGCTGGAAAGGGGTCTCACACTCAGTATGTTTGCTGTGAGAATAGCAGAAATGAAAGCTGACTGGCTAAGTAACAAGTAGGTACATTGGTGTATTATAATCCCTTTGCCAAGAATGTATACATATAATGTGATTTTAGTTATGCATTAGTATAATGATAAAGACATTTCATTCTTTATTATGTGAGATATGTCAATGCCTTAACTCTTGTATACTATGTGTTATGAAGAGCTGAGGTTCTGGAGTGCATACCCAATGTGGAAATCAGCTTAGTGGAGTGGCAGAAGGCACATGAGGTTCAAGCAGATGCTGAGGCTAACCTGCAGGATGGTCACCACCTCATGGCAATGCTCAAGGTAAACCCTAAACATTCACAATGATAGTATAAATGAGAGAAAGTTTTCAAGTATCTGAGATATAATTCAATCTTTTCATTTGTATTCATTACTTTTCTGAGTCAAGTAAACACGTTGTTTTCTGACATAGTTTGCATGTATGCAACAGCAAAATAGCCACTTTTTTAAAACAAGATTTCATTGATCTTGCTTTATGTTCATAGCATCAAGTAGAGTTTCAAAAACAGTAACCTATGTCTCTCACTCTGGTTTTCCTATAGACTTATAAAAAATGTCTTGTGTTTTTCAGGAAGCAGAAGCTAATCCACAGCACAACCTCTATGGTCTCCGCCCACGTTATGAAGAATATGCAATTGTTAAAAAGTCAATGGATCATGCTAAAGAGCTAGTGAATACAAGGTTGATTGAAGTGAAGCATTGGCATAATCTCTATATGGTATGATTGGTTGATACTGTTTTTCTTTTTTCTTTTCTTTTCCTTTTTTTTTTTCTTTTTTTTTATGAAAATGTATAGCTAAGCTAGATTTTAATGAACAAAAGAAATTTGTATGTGAGGCATTTTGTATATCTTCAACTCATTTTACATGCAGTACAACATCTAGCAAACATTAATTACATAGATATTCTGTTCTCTCATGGATATAAATGATTGGATGTGTATATTTTTTTCAAATCCTTAGACTGCAGCCAGAGTGTTTGAAGGAGGTCAAGCTGGGGAGTGGAGAGCCAAAGTGAGCAACGCAGGAGTGATGTTAGCCAGTGTTGCTCCTGTAACTGAGTTTCTCACTAAAGCTGGACAAGGTCAACTAGCCACGCAGTGTGAACATACTGAAGGTAAGCTGTTTATCTTGTCGTTGCTGCGATCTGGTCATTGTATTCTTAAGAATGTTAAGGCAGTTTATGTCTTATATGATTAATGAAGTATTTTTTTTGTACAGAATATGTGCATGGAAAATTTGTGTTTCCATGTGTACATATTTATACACTTAAGTAATTGTATGTGTTTTCTTATGTACTGAATGTAACGAGTTATATATTGACTTCTATATCCCTCTTTCTTCTTCCCATACAGTTGAATTGAGCAAAGTAGTGAACCAGGTTCAGAATGTTTTAGGTGCCAGCCTTGACTTACTGATAAAGTATGGAGGTGTTTGGGTGAATTACCCAGCTGATCATCTGTCACGACATAGGCTGTCAGAACAACTAGTATGGCTTACCTCACTCTTGCAAGACTTTTCCTTGAATAAGTAAGGACTTGTTGCTTTTGTACAGTTGAATAGGGTTTAGTGTGACAAAGTAACTGGTAATTATGATGTCATTCATTCCTAACAATTATTAGTATATTGTATTAGCATATAATGAAAGTTTGTCAAAGTGTTTGTATAAAATCATAAATAAGCAGTTAAGTAGATGAAACCAATAAGAGAAGTCAAAGTGGTTTTAGGCATCACAGTATGAGTTAAAAATCATAGATGGATAATATCAATACTAAACCAGAGTATCATCTCCAGTGTGCAGATGGTGATCAGCAAGAGTCATCGTGAAGCTCCAGATGCTACAGCAGTAAGTCATGCTTGTAATATAGACATGCAACTTCAGAGTAAATCCCTTCAGGTTACTTCACAGCTGCAGAAGGTAAGTTCCTGTTAGAGTCTATTATCCATTTTTTTGAATTTTTCGTTGACATATTTGGAGGGGGATTGATTATAGAAAAATGAGGGAAGTATTCAAGTTTAGATCGATTGACATGGAATATTTATTTATTTGTTTATAAATAGGTCTATGAAAGGATGCGCTCAGAAGGGTTGAATGATGGAGTAATGGTAGTGAACAGTGTCCAAGAAACTTCCCTTGCTTTATCAACCCTTGTGACAGAGCATGGAATATCAGGGGTCGCAGCAATGACTTGCGCCCTTCTCAACTCTCTCACTCAACTCACAAGTGCCAGGTTTGTGTAGCAGATATTTCAGTTTTTTGTTGTTGTTTTTTCTAATTGTAATTATGAGCTGTAAATTAGGAAAATACAGCTGTGAAATAAAGTATATATCAGAAACTAAATTAGCAGAAAAATGGTATACTTGTTCACTTAAATCAAGGAAAAATATATGAGCTGATTCACTTTATAAGTTAATTTATCGGAATTTTGACATATGTTTGAAATGTTTAACTTAGACAATGATGATTTACTGCATCCACAGATTTGAATTTGTTATATATATTGATGTTTTTTATGTTTGTTCCCAGGTTACGTGCTGACAAGACAGCTGCAGGAGCTGGCGAAGGACTAGTAGACCTGACAATTGGAGGGTTATGGTGGTTGAGAGAGAGTATGGTCACTCTAGGTGGGATGGTTGAGCTTGTTACCCTGTTAACTACGCACTCACCTCCAGCATACCCTCAGGAGACTCCTGTCATACAAGCAATGTCAGCTTTACATGATGTATTTGCAAGTCTCCATGTAAGTGTTTGATACCTAAATTACATTTTATAGGGTTTAGAAAAGGTTTAAGGGCAACGTCTTTCTTTTCGATAGTATACTTTATTAGAAGTTTTTCATGGGCTAACCAGCAGAATTGAGAGTGAAGATGACATCACATTTGATGTAAAGTATAATTTTGATGTCCTTTGAGCTAGTCTTTCCCCTCTTACTCTAAGAGTGAATTACAGAAAATAGAGATTAATCATAGAAAAAAGTAGGAAGTGTGCCTTTATGATACAAAACATATGCAATCCAAGTGATTATAGTTTGCCACTACTGACCTGCCATGATTTGTAGGAGCTGGTGTTGAACACAAGTGGAATCATCATTGTAGAAGGTGTCAGGCTGTTCTGGCGTGGAGAACCCTCTGTGATCAGTCTAGCCACAGAACTCCAAGCTGTTGTATCCAGTTCGCCCACTCCACCATCTGCACTCTGCCAGCACCTCACCACACACCTAAGGCTGAAGATCCTTATGATGCCAGTATGTCTAAAAAATCAGACATTGATAGGGCACATTGATAACCATTATGTCTATTATAAAGGATACATAAAAGTTTTGCTTAAATTGAACAAAATGGTTTCTTATTCATTTGTTTTTTTGTTTTTTTTACTGACAGAATTTTTGTTCCCTTGCTTTTCTAGCCTCGTCATGAAGAAGCTCTCCAGGAAGCAACAAACCTTCATGGTCAGCTTATGAATGTGATAGACAGAATCACTTCAGATGGAAGCACTGACATGAGCCAGGGACAGATGCTCCTCATGGGCTTCCACTTGCTCTTTGAGGCAGTCGAGACCCAGTTAGACCAACTCATGGATGCCCTTAGCAGTTCACCATTGCCACAGCCTTGGCCAAGAGTGGACACAGCAAGAGAAGCTGCTGAGATAATGGTAAAGATAGAATAAGGAAGAGGCATATCTTATAAAATCAAAGGATTGAGGTTATTATATTCTGGTAATTCTTATTTGGTAAACTTTTTCCTAAGTAATGCTTAATTCTTTTTTTCACTTTTTTTCGTCACCCAGGCTCCGCTCCATGACCCAAGTTTACGCCAGGTTCTACGATCTTTGCTGAGAGTTAAGAAAGTCCAGACTATTGTTGACTTCTTTACAACAGCATACCAGTCCTCCCCAGCATTCAGGAGGGATGATCCTATTGGTAAGTATTGTTGCTTGCCATTATATCTTTGCCTTTGTCATACTGTCATATAAGGAGCATTACTATTCTGTCTTTACTTTAGTTTAACCAACCAGTAATGCAAGCTTTATGCCATTCAGGTAACAGAAACAGCAACAGTTTATGCGATGAGGAGAGGCTCCAAAGAATTGTTCGTAGGTATGCAAGTGACTGCGTATCTCTCTTGCTGCTCGGTCTACCCTCATATCTGGCAACACACCTGCTTCTTCTGCACTGCCAGAAACTTGGTATCAATGTATCTGGTAAGTGATTCCTATGAGAAAAACTGTAGTTTTTACATTTTAATCCCATGTGAGGAATGTACTTTGCATATACATTAAACACAGATATTTCAGTACTTCTATAAGTTATTTTATGAGAGTACATATTTTATCCTTTTTTTCAATTATGCCTCATTTAGAATGTTAAAAGTCACAGTCCAGTCACCTTTTAGAAATGTATTCTTATATATCTCATAGTTTTGTGCAACAATAGATTTTTTTTTAAAGTTAGTACATGAAAAATACATTTGAAGTAAATTTAGGAGTACCAATGGTTAAAAAGGAACAATAAAAAACATACAGAGTTAGCTGTAGAAAACTCTCATATTAATGATAAATATAAATAGGACAAGATCCTTAAGATTTTCTAAGGATTATGTGAAGATGAAATCACTTATCCTATTACAGGTTATATAGAGGCAAGGGATGTAGGCACAGAAGGTAGGGTGAATCTAGATAACATTGTCCAAGAAGGATTGGAATGTTGCTTGACTCACCACAGCTTGGACCCTGCACTGCCTTCATCTGCTGCTACTGCTCTCACTCTTCATCTGAATGCAGTACGCAAGAAATTACTCCTAAGGTATACCAGAATATTCCCGTATTCCACTGTACATTGCAGTTACTGAGATGTCAAGTTGTGTTTAAAAAAAAGTTCATCATACCATTTACAGTCTTGAAGCTTAGATGATTTATAAGACAATTTTGACCTTTCTGTCATTATAAAAGCATAGTTCATCATGTGTATTATTACAGTTTGTCTCTGAAGACTATATACAAAGTGTGTACACATGTCAGATTTTTTTTTTTTTTTTTTCAATGAACTTCAGACATTGGGAGGGTGAAGCAGAAGGACTTCGGACAATGCATCAGCGTGTGACAGCTCAGCATCTTGGACATCAGTGGTATAATGAGGATTACCTAAAGCAGAGAGTGGTAGCACCATCAGTCCAGCCAGGTGAAAGAGTGATTTCATGGTATTCCTTTTCATTTAATAGAGGATATTGTTTCATAATGAGATTCTTTTCCATAGTTCATACTCTTTAGAAGTTACAATGATCTATCTGGATTTTTATGTGTATGTGTTTGAACAAGAGGAAAATAATTTTTTTTTTCTTTCTTTCTTTCTTTTTTCTTTTTTTTATACCAAGGTCGAGGTGCACTGCTGGGAGAATTGAGGACAAATGTAAGCACACTTTTGGCTCTGCACCAGAACGTGTCAGAATTACGGGAAAAGTACACCAACTTGACTGGCAATGTTGAGCAGCGTCTCAAGTGGGCAGCTGGTTCGAACCCAACCATAGCTCAGGTATTTGTTGTTTATGTTGTCTTTAAACCAGTCTTACTCTTTATCTTAGATATAATGCAGTTATAGTAACAAGTTGTGGCATTCCCTGCTGATGGAAAGGTAATATTTATATTTGATTGCATATCATTGTTGTTTTATACTTTTTTCCACAACTCATAGGCATTAGAAGAGTTCAGTAATGGTGTAGAAGTGGCTCTAGAAGGTGTCAGTCAACTTGTGCATCAGAGCAAGGAAGTGGCATCCCTATGTAATGCTGTGCTACATTATGAGGCTCTTCGGACTCACACAGTGGACGCCATCACTTGGGATGCAAATTTCACTTCGGTAAGTGATATCATTCTGCTGAGCTTACATGGGGGGAATAAGAAGCTTTTATAGAATTTTTTTCACAATTGTAAGAAAATTGAATATCATTGTTTTTCTGTTCTGATTGGATTTTTTTCTTTGGTTTATAAAAAAAAGAATAATAATAATGATAATAATCAGAGCAGTTATAGTTTTACATATTGGCATTGAAGTTATACTGTTCACCAGTTTCAATATAATGAATATGTTATTGACATTGAGATTTTTTTTTTATATAACTAACAGGTACTGAATACCTGTCAAGAAAGCTGCATGCTCTTAGAGAGGTACCACTCCACTGTCAGTCCACAAGAGGAAATGCTAGTCACACTCTGCCATCTGCCAGCTGATGTTAACACACAGTGGATCCAGAGTGCATCTGTTGCAGTCTCAGGTAGAGCATGTCTCTTGTTTCTCTCTCCATCTTTTTCTCAGTCTTTTTTTTTTCCACTTATTACATAATCATGCAATACCTTCCACTTTTTTTTCTTTTTTTTTAAATCTCACTCTCAGTCATATTTTATCTCATTCCTTTTCACTTTCCTTCTCTTTCTTTGACTAACAAATAATAAACTTCCTTCCACATATCTCCCTCAGACCACATTGAACTACTTACCAAGTTAGTGAGTGACCAAAGCAGGGAGCTGAGGAAAGCTGCAGAAAATGTCCGTTCAAATGTTGTTAACTTGAGGACTCACCTTACCACACATCATAAATTCATGTCTGACATCAGGGCATTACTGAAGAGCATGGCAAAGGTAAAGAATACATATATATATTGTACTTGCTCTGCTCTGTGTGTGTGTGTGTGCGTGCGTGCGTGTATGTGTGTGTGTGTGTGTGTGTGTGTGTGTGTGTGTGTGTGTGTGTGTGTGTGTGTCTTTGTCTTTGTCTTTGCTTGCATGCTTACAAGTGCATGTCTGTGTTTGTGCTCACACAAAGAGCATTTCTCTTTATCTTCAGAGTGATTATAATGCAACTTCATCTCAGAAATGAATTATACAAATTATAAATACATTTGTTACCAAATACTGTAGTTATTTGATATTACTTGGATTGACTTAATTTGTTGAGCACAGATGATTTACAGGAATACAGTAGGTTGCATAATTAATATAACTCAAGTCTAAAATATTTTTATTACAGTTCGAGGATGAGGGAGGGCTAGCAGGTGTTGATGAGTACCTGGCGTTGTACCGCACCTACTCTGAAAGCATCTCCGGGCTCATCAGGCAAATGCTCCATGATCCAATATCTCCTGAGAAAGCAAAATCATATTTACAGAAACTACAGGAAGTAACTATGCAAACAGGTAAAGTATAGGTTGTAAACAGAACCTATCATGAAGGCTAATTCATACTACGCTCTCTCTCTCTCTCTCTCTCTCTCTCTCTCTCTCTCTCTCTCTCTCTCTCTCTCTCTCTCTCTTCTCTCTCTCTCTCTCTCTCTCTCTCTCTCTCTCTCTCTCTCTCTCTCTCTCTCTCTCTCTCTCTCTCTCTCTCTCTCTCTCTCTCTCTCTCTCTCTCTCTCTCTCTCTCTCTCTCTCTCTCTATATATATATATATATATATATATATATATATGGACAACAATATCCTGTTTTTTCCCTGTTTTCCAGGTACCATCTATGACAAATTGGTAGAATTTGGCAATCAGTGTGTTGTAGAGGAAGCACAGGAAGAAGTAGAAGCCCTAAAAGAGACCAATGGAGAGTCTCAAGGCCCCCATTATTGCGGCAGTCAAGCGTTGTCATGTCACCTTCCAAAAAACTTTCACTCCCGATTCCAGGATGAAGGTAAAAAGGCATCCACTACAGAAAAAGGTGAGTTATGAATTGGTTCAACATGTATGGTATTAATCCTAATCCATTTAACTGTTATATATATATATATATATATATATATATATATATATATATATAATATATATATATATATATATATATATATATATATATATATATATATATATATAAATATAAAGATGAGCTTCAACTTGGATCCAGTAAAGAAACTACCAGCTATAACATGGTTATCTTTTTCAATAGAGGCAATAGAGGGTTCAAAAAGGAAAAGTTAATGATATTGTGAACTGATTTTATGATGATGTCATTTTATTGATTGGATGAAGAAATGAGTTTCTTAGAAACATTAAAATGCAGTGAAAGTTATTCTCAAAATTATTTTTTAGGCAATGACTATGAAATTATAAATATATATCTTATAAATTTTTAACTAAGTTCTTGAAATTTGTTTACAGTTGTCCAAGAGCACAATGCGTATGCTCTTAATGTTTGGCGTCGTGTGAAAGTTAAACTAGAAGGGAGGGACCTTGAGCCCTCGAGAAGAGCGTCAGTGGCGGAACAGGTAACTAAAATTTTGTTGGCGTGTGGATTCATGGCCCACTAGACATTTCAGATCTTGCAATGATATAAAGATTTTTGTATGGTGAATAACTTGGTGTTTTCATAATTAAATCACATATTATTTATCTCTGGAATTTGAAGCTTTATTGCTATCCCTTCATTTTCTTCTTGTCATAATTATGCTATATAATCAGATGAGAAAAACAATTTTTCTGATTTTCTGATTTTTATTAGTTAATTAATTTACCCAGTATTTATAAATCCTGCAATCATTCATCTTCAGTCCTTTAAATCATGTCTAATATTTTCTCCCCATTTGTACACAAATTCTTGCAATTGTATAATGAAAATTATGAAATATTAAACAATGACTATGAATAACACTAGCACCATTTTGTTAAAATGTGTTCTTTATTTTATTTATTCTAGGTGGACTACACCATCAGGGAAGCCACAAACTTGGATAACTTGGCAACCTTGTACGAAGGATGGACACCATGGGTGTAAAGAACCAAGAAAAGAATACTATTTTGAAATATTTTGTTGTCGCCCATGTCTTCAGTGTACAATTATGACTAATTTGGTACCATCACTTTTTCTTCTGCCTGGTGATTCAATTCTCACTTACTCTGTGATACTTTGAATGTGAAAGCAGATTTCCTAAATGTCTAATGCACTGTGTTGTTCATTAGAATTGTTACATTGCCCAATTCATATATAATTAATAAATATATGGTCTATTCCTTGCATTTATAGTTTGTTTACATATTAATTGTGTATTAATTCAAATGAAAATTTTATTTTAAATATAATATGCTTTGTCACATCAGATATGGTTTTCATGACAACCATTAAATATAACAATATAGACCAACATGCCTTCAGATGTAAAGTAAATGTCTATAGTAGCTAATTCGGCGAAGAACAAACTTGTCAAAATTCCATATAATTTGCCTTTATATACACAGCACATGTATATTTTCTTTTTTGTAAAGGATGATAATGGTAATGAAAAACAAAATAAGCATTTTTTTTTTTCTCAAAAAGTAAAACAATTATTACAACAAGTACTACAATAACGAGAAACAAATATACAAAACTTGTGCAAATGAGGCTTGTTTTTTTTCTCTTGTGCCTCATATTTATTTAATTGTAATTCCTTCAAACACATTAAATATATTACACAGAGAAAACTTTAATTTCCGAGATGGAATGGTACACTGCAATATCAGGATGAAAATACAAACGGACCAAATCATAATTATTTAAAAATCTATTTACCTTTTGTAAGGACACACACACTCATACCATATTAACAAGGATCAATATCAAATATTATCAAAAGCTCCTTTAGGTTTTAACAATACATTACCCATAGTCTTAATGTCTTTTCATTCAAAACTAGTTCTTTACTTGACTTCCATACATATCACAGCTCTTAAATTTTTCTGGATTTCACCTTCTTCCTAACTGCTTCAATAATTGGTATATCTGAAGAAGAACTTGAGAACTTCTGGGTAGATCTTGGTGCTGCAAAACTTCTTAATATATCTGAAGCCCTCTCCATAAAAGGACCAAGTCTATTGTAATTAAATGCTGCAGCCACCACTAATATAGCCATCACAAATCCTAAAACAGTTCCCTGATTTAACTCTGCATCCACGCTCCTCAAAGTTGGCTGGAAATTGAGATTCAGGTGCTTGAAGGCTGAATCAGCAACAAAGGTAATTTCTGGTGATGAATAGTCGTACTGAGAAGTAGGAAGATTAGAGTCCAAGCGTAGGAAATAAGTACGCTTGTCAGCAGTCATTGGCGGCAGCAAGAAGTATGGATGAAGACCCAGCTTCACAGTGTGTATAGGAGAATCTGGGAGGTCTTCACGGTAAAGTCTTGCCACAAGAGAGGAGAGGTGTTGCGGATCTGTGTTGACTTTAGCAGCAACATCCATTTGTGTGAATGGCCTCAAGACAATGAGCTTCAAGTCACGAATATCAGCATTGTCAGTATGGACTGTGCGAGATGCTGGTAGGGTCCTCTGTACATGTTGATTTATTCCACTACCCACTTTCAATCTCAAATCATACTGGCACTGAAAAAGAATTCAATTTGATATTAATCATGACTTGAAAGTGCATACAATTAAACAATATAGAAAAGAATACCAATGTATGTTTAGGTCAGTCCTTAAACAATTAAAGTAGATTAACCTTCCTACCTTGGGAAGTAATCCTCGTATTCTAAAAGCTCCCTGATTGTCAGACACGGCTTCTTCTTGATACTGTTCACATTCACTACCTTTGCCAACTGCTTCAACCACAACATCTGTCTCTGGTTCTCCACTTAGTGAAGCAGTCTGACCATAGATGCTATAAGCCATTCGAATACCACTGCAAAGTGTTGAGCATGATTACATATAAGCACATCAATAGGGAAGTATGTAGCAATATTCAAACTGGCCAACTAAAATTAATCTAAATTACAGAATACTTGTTTGTCTGATGGGGCTAAATTCAAATGTATTTTGTCAAAACAATTCATCAATTTGATTGATAATGCAAAATCATTTAATCACTATATCAATATCTTACCTAATGCCAACCATGATGGTTGCTCCCTCATCAACAGTCACCATTTTTGATGGAGGATCAAAATTGTATTCTTTCATCATCGGTCTAAGGAAGTAGTCGCCAGGAGTTAGAGAGAGGAAAGCAATAGTGCCATCGTTCTCGGTCAAGCTATTTTGTCGATAGCTTTTTCCACCTGACATGGAGATCAGCACACCAGGTAGAGGGGTTCCATTTTCATCTTTTACTTCAACAATTACTTCAGCCAGTTTGTAAGCTTCAAAGTGACCTTTTTCCTTCAAGGCATTCATGACATATCCCTTCTTTTCAGCTGACACACTATACTGAACAGAATTATCCAGTGGACCAGCTGTATATTTTCCATCAGCATCAGTAGTGTATGTGTGAACTTCACCATTCCCTTCTACATTTATAGTCACACCACCCAAAGGAGGGGTAACACGGCCATAGATAAACAGAGCACGCTCAGCCTTGAAAGTTACTGCATCCAGAACACAATCTGCTGGCATTGTAACTGTGTGAGAAGATGGTTCATACTGATACAAATTGGATGGTGAGCCTGGTGTGAGCACAATGGTATCACCTTCTTGAACCCAGTGTTCAAACACATATAGATTTGGGTCTTCAGGTGATGGATTTAGAGGACCAAGAATATTGACCTGGCCTCCAGACTTAACCCCAACAGTGAAAGAAGCCGCCTCGCTTGCTTTAATTGCTCCAGTCAGCTGATGTTTAGTGGCTGACAATGAAATCAGCTTTGGAGAAGCAGTGTCCCACTGAATTTGAGATGTACCAAATTTGTGGCATCCAACAGGTGTGAATGTATAAACACCTGGTGCTGAAACACATACTATTGTGTTGCCCTTCTGAGCAACCACAGTTCCTGTTGCCCCAGTACTGGTACTGTAACTCAGTGTTGTTTCATGAGAGGAGGCAACAGTCAGCTGATACCCTACTTGTTCAAGTGACACCTCAATATTTTGGGTGTTGATTGTTACTGGCAGAACTTTATGCTTCCAGCACCAATCATCTTTCTGAATGCTTAACTGGTATGAGCCAGGGACAATATCCTTAAAAACAAACTTTCCATCTGAAGCTACAGTAGTCTGTGGTGCTCCAGAAGCTGCTCGAGATGGTCTGAGTACCAACGTTAGATCTGGGCATTTTTCCAGGCAAGACACTTTTCCTGTCACTTCACCAAGAAACTGTGAAAAGACCAGATCACTGACTGGCTCAGAAGTTACAGTGAAGACATGTTCAACAGGACCAAATCTGTAAAGAAAAATTAATTTACTTATTGCAAAAGAAAAACACAAGGGAGTTTTCTTGAATTAACCCAACTAGTTTTAACCAAGCTACTAACAAACTGGTTAGTACATCATTTATCATTGTAATTTCCGGTAAGAGCAAATTCAAATACATATTCTGGTGGATATCACATATTCCTAAATCACAATTCTGGCAGTGGCAGTAACATTAGTAGAATTATTCTAATTCTAAATCGCACTTTACCTCATGCCTGCTTCATCAGCAGCAGAAGATAACTTGATGGAAGCTGTGTACATGCCAGCTGGAAGGTAAATGCATCCTTGTCCTTCGGTATCTGTTTGCAACTGCTTCCGAATATTTGGGTCATTGGCATTGACAGTCTCTATGGTCCTAGAGTAAACAAAGGATAATATGTAACAGAAGAGCAGAATTGTGAACTGTAATGTATACATCCAAATTACCAACAAACTAAGAAAATATCATAATGTTTTTATATCAATATAAAGACCAAGTGAATTTTTTTTTTTTTTTTTTTTTTTTTTTTTTACCAAGGTCCAGAATGTGTTGCAGTCTTCTCTACATTGACAAAGAAACAGACTTGATATCTTGTTGCCACGATATCTGCTACAGTTGGTCGCTGTGGACTAACACTCACAACTGTTTCATCGAATTCAAATTTGTCTGGAAAAAATATATCATCTTATTACCACATCCATCCATTCATCCATGATTGTCATCCTTACCAAAATGCAGAACATTTGATGGTACTATCATGAAGTGACTGATTAATATTTTAATTTTCTGATTTTCACATTGACAATTTTCATATAATTTATCATTATGTAAAAAGACTTGTAGCACAAACAGTAGATTGAATCCTAGCACTGACAAAGTTAGTTACAACACTATAATCCTGAAAGTATGTTTTAGTATCATGGCATCAGTAGTTTCATTATTACTCATTCTATGTTGTAATAATTAATGAAAACATTAACCTGATAACACCCAGGGCTCTGCTTGGACACAATGCCTAGATATTTTAAAATGTGCAGGCCCACACCCTAGGCTATTCACCAGCTGAGGCAGGAGCCAGCTATGTGTACGATCACCCAGTCTGCTGGCCATACTAAAAGCCATGATGTGACACGGCATCCCTGGCAAAAAGACCTGCCAAACCATGATGTGATATCACATTATCAGTCATTAACCCATTCATGCCGGGGCGATTCCAGCTTTGAATGGTCGTAATGCCAGGGTTTTCAAACGCATAAGCCTAACACTTTGAGATTCTCGGGCGCACAAGCCGCGAGCTTGGGCTGCCCACTCGCTCACCCCAAGCGCCGACCTTGCCCAGATATCTCGTCACTGGCGTCTGACGCAAAAAACCATGAAACATGTAGGCACGTCATCCAGCGCGAATGGGTTAACATGTTAACCTATTGCGTACGGGTGTCATGACAGACATGACACAGGAGCTCTGGCCTGAAGATGGGCATCATGACATACATAATGTTCAGGGATTTTGGATCACAGTGTTATTTTATTGTACTATGAAGAATGAATGAGTGATGATGACAAATGCATTCATAATTACTATAATTACTGTAATATTCAGCAAAATGGGTTTCACCTAATATCCAAACCCTAGATGGCACCATTTTCTTCTAGCGAGAGAGAGCCTTTAATGGCACCCAGCCATGGTCTCTAGCAAGCAATATCTTTATAGAGAGATGGCACACAACATTTTGCCAACCTCTTGCTCTAAAGCACAGCCGATGAAGGATGTGCAAGCAGAACAAGAAGGTGACTCAAACCATGCCCAGTGCCAGTAGGGATACGTTTCATTGTGGCATTCACAGTCATAAGCACAGGTTGCTTTTTGTCCTCCCATAAAGAGTTGCTTTTTGTCCTCCCATAAAAGAGCAATACTTCTATAACACAGAATATATAGAAAATAATGAGCTGATATGGACCCTAAACTACAATTTTAGTAAACTGCATTGATGGAGCCTGTGATGTGACAGATAGGTCTCTGAATACAGGAAAATGCACAAAAAGTAAAATGTAAAAATTTCTCTAGCTTTGTAATAAGTGACTAAAAGAGAGTGGGAAAAGTAAAGGTATGTTGTGTGAAGCTGTCTCACTCTGAAATAAAATCCATCCTGGAGACCTGGCAAGTGAATCTATCCCCCGTCCACAATGGGTTAATGGCATACTCTTAAATCATCTTACCTGTTGTAACCTTTATCTTATGTTTCCCAGATTGTACATTCTGGAAGGTGTAACGTCCATTAGTGTCTGTCGTGGCAGAGCGAGTCTTGTCCAAAACGACCTTTGCTTCAACGACAGGTTCCTCACCAGCTGATTTCCTTACAACTCCACTGATACTGAAGCCTTCAACCTAGAGTTCAAAGTTTTTGGAAAAATATGAAGTTACATTGAGTTCTTTGAAAATTCTTTTACTTCCTAAGTGCTTTCAAAAACACCCAAATTATAACAGCCACTTCTTCACATCATAACCTGTTTTGAAACAACATAACCTATAACCTGTGTAACATTCAGGTGCACTTATAAACTATCAGAAGAAAACAAGTAAATGACAAAGCATGCACACTATACTCAATAGTCACCACAAGCTAAATTGGCAAAGAAGCAACATTCTTTCCCAATGATAAGTTACTGACTAGTTCATATATAATGTTCATGTTATTATCCATTTCATCACAATGTGTATTCACAGACCTGTTCCTCTGTGTAATGATGTTAAGTATATAACACAAATGTCTTGTAGCAAATATATATGACAAGGACATAATGAGCAGGTTTCATTCAGCAATGACATTCTCCTTGACTGTGATCATTTTGATACATGTTAAGATTTTTTACATCCTCTCTAAAGTGCTGCTGCCTTAAAATCTTCTTATTTTGTATGTTACCAATTTTCAACATTCTTATACAGAGCAAAAGACTTGTTATAATCTGTGCATACAGTATGGCTAAATGGATAGCAACACAAATCTACAACCTATCATTACCTTGAAGGGCTGCTGAAGAGTGATATCTTCATGACCCACAATAATCTCCTGCTTATCAGGTGTCACTTCATACTTGGTGGTGTCAGACTGGAAGAAAGGTTTGAGGATGTATGTGCCAGGGGAGACAGAACCAAAGAGGAAGACACCCTTCTCGTCAGACACTACATGGCACACTACTGGCACTCCGATCACATTCTCGTACCCTTTTGGACTGCCGGAGATGCATTCTGTGTAGGTGAAAATCAGGTTTTAGAGAGAGAGAAAGAGAGAGATTAGGGAAGGAAGGAGGGTGGAAATACTGAAACAATTAAATAATCATGCGATAAGTTTATACATCTGAAACTCAAGATTCCAATCACTATAGGAATAATGACTGAACCTCTTTAGAATATTCAATTAACAAAGATTAAAATAATAACAACCTTTCTGAACATATGTATAAAACAACATGAAAAAGGGAATTAGTTCTAATTACTTGGAGTAACAGCTGGGTTTTCTTTAGAGTGGAACACAAAGCTGACGCCTGGAGTGGGCTGTCCATCTGACATCACACTCCCCTTGAGAGAGTATCCACCAACAACTAGGGATGAACCAGCATCTCCATTCTCATCGGCTACTTCTACTGTTACCTGAATGAATAATAAAGGTAAAAATTACATTGAAAGTTTCAAGATCATTTGCTGAACATTCATTCTTAAATATAATGCCTATACATAGAAACAAGGACCACACACTTTAAGACCTCTTACATGTAATAAGGTGTATGCAATTCATAAATATAGTAATATTAAAACTATCATAAATCAGTGTGAATGAAGATAAATAAAACCCCATAACTTTAGAAATAAATAGAAACATACATAACCTACAAACAAACAAAAATAAAAACACGCACGCACGCACGCACACACACACGCATGCACACACACGAGCACATTACATGTACTAACTGAAAGAGAATAATTAATAACATATATAAAAAAAATCCATAAATTGCATAAACTTACGCTGTCAATGAGTAGTGTCCAGGTAGGGTGACTTGCTACCACTGTGTATATTCCAGATGACAGGGGTGTGAACACATACGAGCCATCAGCAGCAGTCTTCGTTGTTTGGATATGTGAGTCATCCTTATAAAGGGATACTGTCACTCCCTCAGGGCCAGAGTCACTGCCAATGCTCACAACCTATGGAAATAGAAAGAAGTATAAATAAAAGTGTTTAAAAAAAGATAAGATTTACCTACTGCAGAAAGAAATGCACAAATATCTCATGAGTGAACAAGGCTGTGTATTCACTGCATTTGCTGGTATAAAATATGGCTACTTGATTGACCAAAATCTAGATTTTGATAAGAAAGAGAAAGATTACATCTTTAATTGTGAAGTAGATGGCATCTGTGCATAATGGTCTCATTCATCTTTGTAACAACACATGGATAAGTAAAATTACTACAGAATGTCTGGGGCTTGCAAATTCACTGGACCAATATCACAGGACAATTAACTTTTACCATTGCACTACCAAAATGTAGTTGCACCCTTTCCAACAAACAATCAGAGAATAGACTCTAAGTGAAATAAAATTCTCCCCTTTATTCATATTTTGGGTGCTCTTTTTATTAGATCTAATGGTAAAAAATGTATATATCTTGGGCATGTCAAATCCTTTTTAGGCAACCAAAATCTGAAGAAAACCTACTTAAAAGGCTACCAGATTTAAGAACTCTGTGAATCAAAATATATATTTACGATTTTGAACTCTGTGGACCTTGATGTTTATCAAAATCTACAAAAATCTACAAAAATCATCAACAGAAACTGCTCACCTTTCCAATGACAGCAAACCCTTGGAAATGGAAATTTATATCCTGTCCTAAACTGCAAGCATCAGTTTCACCATCAACCTTTAGGGATACTTCCTCTGGCTCAAAACTCCAGCCAGGAGGAGGAGAAACCTGGAAATAACAAGAATGAGAACATGCACATTATATATAGAGAGATGTACAGTATTTTTTTTCCCTATACAAGAAAATCTGTATATATAATTAATCATAAGACATATTTAATATAAGATTTCAGTCAATACATTCTAAATTT
>BOPN01000336.1:207500-215000 GCA_017312705.2 Penaeus japonicus
TTTGGAATATGCCTTACAAGAGTTTTGTGTGTGTGTGTGCGTGCATGTGTGCACGCTTACATACAT
Source organism: Penaeus japonicus (assembly GCA_017312705.2). NCBI lineage: Eukaryota > Metazoa > Arthropoda > Malacostraca > Decapoda > Penaeidae > Penaeus > Penaeus japonicus. Next base: position 207,567 of record BOPN01000336.1, read on the forward strand.
GCATACCAGTATGTATGTGTAGATACTTATTTACGAGGACAGGCTTGTGTAGAGGTGGGACTTTTAGGAAACAAACTAGTTTAACATTATAAACATTATAATATATAACATACTGTGAATGAGTGGGATATTTTATAGTACCTTATAAACAAACTTTCATGGAAGAATGTAACACTTCAGTTACCATCCAGTACTCAAACAAACAATAGAACATTTGTTTGTCCATTGCAATCACTTACTAAGTTTATTTGGATAACACTGATCGTGTTTGGCAATGGTAAACCCTATGGTTAGTTCATTATAACATGAAAGAAATAACTGAATTTCATAGATATAACTTCTAAAAAACGATGTTTACCATGTAGGATACATGAGCAAAGGTGAGCAATAGGTTACATAATGAGATCGAGGCACACCAGAATTTTTTTCATAATAGGATATATCCACGATGTTTCATGATAAATTTAGTTACTTGTATGAAGGTATTTATCTTCCATGTTTCAAAAATTGATGATTTCCACATAATCCTGTTTGATCAGTGTAAGGAGTGTGAGGCAGAGCTAGTTTTTTATTTTTTATTTTATTTCTTTTGTTTACCAGATTATACATTGAATGTAGGGTTAGAGAGAAATTGTATTAAGAGAATAGATTTTTAAGATTTGATTGAGCTTTTCCTTGATTTAAAGTACCATAAATAGAAAGGATTAAAGCATTATAGAACTCTATTACATTGTTTGTGAATAGAAATGAGATTGTATTTTCATGGAATTTTAGTTTTTGGATGATCCAAGCTAAATTTTGAAGTTTAATGGCATTAAGAATATCAAAGATGATATGGCATTAAGAATATCAAAGATGATATGGCATTAAGAATATCAAAGATGATATAATTACTTGTGGTAATATATGCAGTACATTCCTGATGTATATGAGATAATTCATTGTATGCAGCCCAATGCCGTGGTTTTATTAAACATTTGATAAGTGGCGTTATTGAGTAACTAATTGACAACTCAATATCCCTATCTTCCAGCATTGGTAAGGAATACTGTATCTTCAAAGCATCTTTTGATGACTACTTTATGATGCCTTGCATCAATCAATATTATAATGAAGTCATAAAATAATTTCTCTTTATTTTAAACAACTTCAGAATCATGCTGTATTAATGTCACTGGAACATACTTATGCATGACTATCCTGTATAATAAACATATTTTTTTATAAATTTATTGTATTGTATTGAAAAATATTTTAGCAAAAAGTGAGATATAATCATGTAGATAATTTGAGTGGATTTGTACCACCCATGCTTGTTTTAATAATAATAATTTATATTTAATCAAAGTGAGGATAGCCTATTAGAAACTACAATTGCATATGAAAATAAGATTTGGTTTTGGATATTGACTGTTTAGCTGTTTGAGATTATATTACTGTGGATATTATTGCTCTTATAAATAAAGTACTCTCCCAGTTGATAATCAGTAAAATGAGTTCTAGAATATTATTATAGTGTGTGTGCGTTTGCATGTGCATGTTCTTTTGTGTGTGTGCTTGTGGGCCTGTTTTTAACAGGTCAGAATGTAGTAACCATTACTAAGTTTATAAGATTATTCAGTCAAGTGACAGTGATCAGAGTGGAAATATTTTTTATTAAACATTTATGAAGTAAACCTGATACTATGCAAAAACCAAAGTAAGAAGGGCATTCTGAAAGAATAAAGAGATTCTAGGAGTATTTCTATAGACGCCTGAATATATAATGGGGTAATGCATTCTGGAGATAGAAAGTAACAGGTGAAAGATGTATAATAAAGAAAAAAAAAGTAATGATAGAGAATCAAGTATTTGATTGAATGAGATAATAAGTAATATTTATCCTATTAATTTTTAAATGTATATATTATACAAAGTTGATTGTATATTTGTTTGAAGGATGAATTTCTTTTTAAGTATATTTGCAGCCATGTGTGCAACTGCAGTAGGTATCAGTAGAATAGAGAAATTTATAATTTATAATTTATAATAAAAAAGAAAGAAAAAGCAACAACAAAAGACAAACAGACAAACAAAAATGAAATATTGAAAGTGTATGCATGAAGTGCAGAGGGGCTAAGGTGAAAGCAGGATTAAGCATTATATATAAATAGTGTGTGGGGCCTCCATAAAAAAGGTGGATGCATTTCACTTACTCTGTTTCAACACGATTATCAGTGAGAGCAACATATATCTAGCATAACATTTTTCTTTTGATGAATGGCTTGTATTTATTTTTTTTCTTGGTCACATATTAAAAGATTCATTCAGCCTACTCACTGATTCAGTGGATGACTTGTCTATTCCTCTCTAATTCAAGGATGTCTCCTGTAAAGTTATATAGTGATGTGCGAAATATAGATATATTTGATGCTCTTCTTTCAGGAAATGTCCTAGCCTCTTACTTGTATTTTCAAAGAGATAGGGTTAGTTTAGACAAAATTTGGGAATTAATGCTGTACCGACGCGCACACTCGAATGTGTGTGTGTTTGTGTTATTGTTGTGTGACCTTCGTAGCACCCTTGGATAAATTCGTACCAAACTCGGGCCTCTCCGGTCTAAATATTCTGGACACGTCACTGTACAAAAGGCCAGCGCCGTCGTTCATTGTTTATCCACATATACAAAAAAAAGTAAGTTGTCTTTTAAATACTCTAGATAATATATATATATATATATATATATATATATATATATATATATATATATATATATATGTATATATACATATATATATACATATATATATATATATATATATATATATATATATATATATATATATATATATATATATTATATGATATGATAGGGAATCTCAAGGAGCGGCTGGCCTCAATAGGGATATTTAACATACTAGTCGTTATTTTCCAAGTTTTCGAGCAAACCGTCAATGATTAATACTTTGAACCTTAATATCAGTTAGGAGTATGTGATTCAGGCTGAGGCACTAACACACACACACACACACACACACACACACACACACACACACACATATATATATATATACATATATATATATATATATATATATATATATATATATATATATATATATATATATATATATACATATATGTGCACTTTTACGGAGAATTTTACGGACATATAATTTCATACGATATTTCGTAACCGATTAAAGCACACCTGTACATTGAATATCTAAATTGTTCATATATATCGGTATATCATATTTTATATAGTAGTGCAGGTGTGTGTAGTGGTGGGGGTGGGGGGTGGGGGGCACTGGATCCGCCGCTGAGTACACAAGTCGATGACCCAGTAACTGGCGGACGTGGTAGTTACATGTGACGCACGTGTTCCGCCTCTTGTTCCGTGTATTTATTTACTTATTTATTTATATACTTATTATTAAAGGGGGCATACTTTAACACTTGTTCTTTTGAATTATATATTTATTCATTTGAAGAGGACGATACTTTGGTACATTTGCGTGGATCGCCTAATACACTACTATTGCATTATTATTTTTTTCGAAAGTGATCCTGTTAACGAAGAAAATGGAAAGGCCAGGCTTTTCAAAGGCCTTCCAAAGTGAATATGCTATGTTGGCAAGTCTTGTCAGTCAGGAGAATTGAGATATGAATAATTGACGTTGCGAAGTTTGTCATTATGAATGCCATTCAATTATAATTTTTCCTTGCGACATTATTATATAGTTAGCTAGGTACACGGATATAGACGCATTCTAATATGGCGCATTCTCTTGGGAAAACGCCTAAGTCTGAAACCTATTTTGGCATCTGAAATGAGAAAATCCATAGCCTTCAGATAACTCTGGCTGAATTTAAGGACTTTTAATCCTTCATGGACCAAGGATTGCGGGTGAAGAGAATGAAGGAAAGAGAAATTGCTCTCGTGGTCAGAGGTTTCTTTGACGGCAACGAATAGAACTTGATTGAGAAAACCAAAATGAATTTCAGCCATTTTTCAGGGTTAGAAATAAATCAGGAAGAAAGTTTTCCTGTGAGAGAAAAAAAAGGTAATTTGGAAGGGCTGCTCTTGCCTTCACGTGATTGCAGGATTTTGACTCGAGAAGAATCATTGCGACCAGAAAATTACTTGCAATACAGCCTGACTTCTGGAACACGGGTTTGGGGATTTTGGAAGGCGCTCTGCTCTAGGCCTGAGTTATTGGTTGCTCTTTATATTTTTTCTCTTGCGACACACACACGCGCGCCCGCACGCACACGCACACACACACACACACACACACACACACACACACACACACACACATACACACACACACACACACACACACACACACACACACACACACACACGCACACACACACACACACACACACACACACACACGCACACACGCACACACACACACACACACACACACACACACACACACACACACACGCACACACGCACACGCACACGCACACGCACACGCACACGCACACACACACACACACACACACACACACACACACACACACGCACACACACACACACACACTCTTCTTTCTTCTTTTCTCTTTCTCTCTCTCTCTCATTTTGTCATGTTATTCATAGAAATCATTTAATTAAAGAGAGCACGCCTTAAGGTGAACTGAATCTTAAACACAAAGCGATCCATTTACAGATACACTTCTAAATGGTGTTGTTTTAGTCTTGTGCTCGGTTGCTCACTGATTTTTTATTTATTTATTATTATTATTATTATTACTATCATTATTATTATTATTATTATTATTGTTATTATTATTATTATTATTATCGTTATTATTTTTATTATTTATGTATTTATTTATTCTATTATTATTTTTTTTTTTTCTTTTGGGGGTTGATGCACAAGGTGTAGATCCCAAAATGGTTTATACGAAAGGATTATCCTTCCGTTACTAAATCGTTTTCGTCCATCCTTAGCATTCATAGGACTACCATGAAACCCGCTGTAATTCTGTAGCCCTTGGGCAAACAGGGAATACAGCGGGCTAGGCGATTTATGAACTCGGTTAACGTGCGTACGGCATTTCGTTGTGGCGGTCACAGTAGAGGATATACTGTGATAGGAGGGGTGATTAAAAGGTGATGGGGGGCATTAAAAGAAGATAGAGGGCAAAAACAAACGGTGATTATAGTGGGGATAAAAAAAGTGATAGGGGCAGTAGATACAAAAAGTGATAGATTGGGGACATGGGGAGATCAAAATAGATGATGGGTGGGGAGGGGGAGAGAAAAAGACGGGAGAGATAAAGCAAAAGATAGGGGGCAAGGGAGTGAAAAAAGGAGATCAAAAAGAGGTGATGAGGGGGGGGAGTGATAGGGGACGAGGAAATATAAAGGTGATAGGATGGCGGGGAGATAAAGCAAAAATGTGATAGGAGGGCGGGGAGATAAAGCAAAATGTGATATGGGGTGGGGGGGATGAAGAGAGTGATAGGGGACAGGGAGATTTAAAAAAAAGAAGTGATAGAGGACAGGAAGAAAAAAAAAAGATAAGGGGTGGTGATATAATAAAAAAATAGTGATAGGGGATGGGGAAATAAAAGTTGGTGATAGGGGACGAGGAGATACAAAATAAAAAGTGATAGGGGATGGGTAGACAAAAAAAGGAAATGATGGGGGTAGATTGAAAAAAAAAAAAAAATGTGAATGGTTCCTTAGCGCGGCGAGAAAGGCGACGCGGCAGGGCGAGGCGGCGGGACTGAGCGAAGCGCGATTCGAATGCGGTTCGGACTCGCACGCTGATGGCTTCGCTCGGGTGACTTCGCTCGCCTGCGGTTGCGGAGGGAAATGGGCGGTGCTGGCTTGAGGCCTTGCTGATGTTTGGTCTGTGGGAAACCGTGCGTGCAAACACTCACGAACCCACGTGTGCACAAATTTATGCATACGCAAATACAAGCACATGTATATATCTATCTCTGTCTGTGTACATGTATACATATATGTATATATAACTATACATACACATACACATACACATACACATGCATGCATATACAGTATATATATATTTATATATATATATACATATGTATATATATACATACACATAAATATATATATGTATATATATACATATATGTATATATATATGTATATATATTTGTATATAATGTGTGTGCGTGCGTGCGTGTGACTGTGACACACACACAAAGAGGGTTGAAGGTCACACGACACATCTCACAATATCCATTCCCTTCCCTTCCGTCTCCTCCCTCCCCTTCCCTTTCTTCCTCCTCCCCCTCCCCTCCCTTACCGATGAATGCCGCCCTGTCACAATCTACATCTGATCCTCGTTACTTTTGCATTTTGATCTCACCTGGACGCCCACCTGGCGTAAATTACCCAGATCAACATTCCAGCGACGCCAGGGTCGCGTTGGTGGGGTTGAGGGGCGTGGTGATGGTGGGTGTACTCCGGAAAGGGTGGGCGCTCTGCTCTGGACACATGCACACGGGCACCTACGCATACTCAATGATTATGTGAGTCAAATAATAATCAGTCAGTCAGTCAGTTAAGCAGTCAGTCACCCAGTCATTTTGTTAGTCAGTCAGTCAGTCAAGCAGTCAGTTAGCCAGTCAGTTAGTCAGTCAGTCAGTCAAGTAGCCAGCCAGTCAGTCAGTCAGCCAGTCATTTAGTTAGTCAGTCAGTCAGTCAAGCAGTCAGTCAGCCAGTCAGTCAGTCAGTCAGTCTGTCAATCAATAATCAGTCAATCAGTCACTACGCCTCCCCCCCCCCCCACACACACACACATACACACAAACTCAAATGCACATGTACACATCAGCTCAAGGCAATGCAGGTGTTTCTTCCAGGTGCATCTGTTCCAATACGCTACGTTTCTGCTAGGCCTTAAGACGTTCAAAGACACAGCAGGGAATGTATGTCAAGTTGCAGGACTCCAGAGTGCAAGGCTGCAATGTTGCATTCAGTCCTGCTTCCGTCTCTTCTCTTCCTTCTACTGTCTGTCCTCTATTGCCGTTTTACTTGATCTTGCTTTCCTCTTATTTCGAGTGCTGAAAGGTAATGAACAATGTCTGTGACATACAGAAATAACAATATAATATGTCACTCATTCACCTTTTCTTTCATTGCTCAATGTGGTAGGCCATTAAGGGCCTACTATTATCTGTAGTTTGTGCATGAAAATACAACCATAATACAAAAGAAAGAGGAAATGCGCCCAAAATGTGCGAGTACTTCCAGCATTGACTGCCTTAGAAAAGTAAACTTTCTGTTAACACCTTCTCGCTGATTCTTTCTCATACAAACATCTCCCAAACTTGTAGATGCAAATCGAGTGTCGTGTCTGGAAGAGGACTATACAATGATTGCTTTATTTGTCAGCACTTTGCGGGAGCAAACTTTCTTTTTATAGGATGGTATTATTATCTAATATTGGGAAC
>BOPN01000336.1:240000-245000 GCA_017312705.2 Penaeus japonicus
TATATTATAATGTACATCCAACTGAGTTCCCCCAAAAGTCGTAAATTAATTGTCAGAATATGATATAAGACTGGTGACGTGGCAGATCGTAAGTAAATCATCATTCAAAGGGCATGTAAAAGCAACATTGATTATAAAATCACCAAGTATTTAAAAATTAAAACATCAAATATCATAAATATAATCAACTATACTAAAGCAGTTTATAAGAAAGACTTGGTGGCCTTTGCCATTATGAAAATAAAATGTTATTAATTACGTAAAATAAATTAGTCAATGAAAAGAAATAAACATCTGATGCCCATCCAAGCCAAGAAAAATATAAAACTAATAAGAATGGTAATAAAATTTAAAAAGAGGGGATCTTACATCAGTCTTATATGCACCCCAGGAGTTCGAACCTCTAAAGCCAAATCGGAAACTCATTATACAAAAGTATTTTAAAATTAATTTTATTTATACAAAATAAATGACTGTATATGGTCTGGCAGCAATATATTTTGTATTGTTTGAGTGGGCGGAAATAATTTCCGAAGTGCCTGAGTGCCGCCCCTCTGGATTACATCCATCGTTAGGTTCGGATTCGAAATCAGGATTAGGTACAGGGTATCAAGGGGAAGGGTAGGGGAGGAGGGTACACGAGAAGGGGCGGGTAGGTGAGCGTAAGAGAGAGAAACAGAACGAAAACGAATGAAACTGTGAGCCGAGAAAGGAAATGGTAGAAGAGAAAGCAGAAGGCAAAGGAAAAGATAGGATAAAGTAAGGAAAGGGGGAAATTAGCACGAAAGTAAAAGAGGAAAGTAAAGAACACGAGTTGGATAATAAGAGTAAAAGAAAACGAGGAAGGGGAAGATGAACGAAAGAGGAGTATGGAAAGAGTGCGAGCGATAGAAAGCAGGAAAAGAACAGAAAAATTAAAGCTAGTGAAAGGGTAGAAAGAGACCAAGTTGCAGAAAGACGATAACACAAGGTGGAAAGTGAAAAACGAAGAGAGCAAGGAAAATGCAGACTTATGGAAATGAATGAGGATTGAGTGTGAGTAAAAGAAAACGAGGGAGAGTAAACAGAAACGAGTAGAGAAAGTAAGGGAGTAAGGAGAGAGCAAGAAATAGGGAAGATAAAATGAGGGGCATAAAGGATGGGGTGGGGAAAGTATATAGATATGGGCTGGAATGGAAAACGGTGAGGAAAAGGGGGAAATTGAAAAAAAAAGAGGGTGAGGACGAGACAGACAGTTAGAGGGGAGACTAAGGACGAGTATCAGAAGGGGGGGGGGGGGGAGGTCCGAAACCTTGCACTTTAAATTATTTTAAAAGTTTGTCAAGGAGGTTTTCTCCGCTACTGCACGCATATTGTTGTAATTTCTACACAGGGGTGTAGTTGGCTGTCACCTGTCTCCCAGTTGAAACAAGATCGAATTTTATTTGCTTTAACTGCAGAGAGCAATGTGACTATTTTACGTATGAAGCGACAGTTCTTCTTGTCCTCAGGCGACTGCTAACCTCTCACTTTAAAGCATTTTCTTATAATAAGTATGGTTCGGCCATACATTACGTTACGTTACTGTTCCAGCAGCTTCAGTAGATTGTTCCAGAGACATTGACAAGCTAACAATCACTACCTTATTGGATGTGCATCCATCACAGCTTACTTACACAGGCTGAAGCTGCTATTACATCGGATTACTGTAATTTTACCCCTAAATATGCCACCCAATAGACCTTCCGATATAACAAGTGCGAGTAATGCAACAAAACGTAAACATATGCTATTCATTGTTTAGGAAAGGCATCTACTTTAGCAAACAAGGAGTTTATAACACCCCTTTAAGTAAACAAACACAATCACTAATATCTTACACACACACACACACACACACACACACACACACACACACACACAACAATAACAACAACAATTAACATAAAATATAACGAAAAAAATACTAACTTATATATGCTATCTTACCTTCCTACGTATTTGCATAGCTTATTTGCATAACTTGCTTGCTCGTGACCCCTACTCTGAAGAGCCCTGGCCTGTTATGTTTATTCATCTCTCTATAACTTATGGCCTACCTTAATCTTATTCCTACAAGGGAATGCCCACTAAGGACACGTATCTTCATTCACAAATGCACAGGTTGGGCAAAGGAGGGACAATCCATGCTATAACGATTCCACTGGTTCCTTTGTAAGTGGGCACTCAGTGTTTCAAGAGACTCTCCTGGGTAGATGAATGGTGCTAGGAAGTGGGAAGATGGATTATCTGGAACGTAATGCATTTTTATTTCCCTCGTATTAATATTTGTTGATTCATCTCATCACCCCTGCAACGGATCTCTCGTTTCACGTTTATCTTCGTCTTTCTCCTCCGACTTTCTCGTTATTTATTGATTTTTTTTTTCAAGCTTCTTCCTCTTCTTGCAATTTTAGCCATTTTGAGGGATAATGTTTATTCACATATTAATTGTGTGGCTTTGAACTTAGGAAAATCACGGTGTGTATTCATGCTTCTTTCTTCCATCTTCCGACCTTTAAGTGCTAAATATTTAGATGAGGTTCCCCCTCAGAAATCAATTAGTTAAATTCCGAACATCAAAATTCTTATCTTTAATAATGTTGATGATAATAAAGATACCGAGTACTTGAAAAAAAACACACACCAAAGTAAAAACAAGAAATTATCAAATAGGAAAAAAATATTGAAAGGGAACAAGTTGCCGATAGTTTGACTTTGCACTTGAAAAAAGAAGACGAAAAAGAAAGAAAGAAAAAAAAGGTGAAGATGAGGGGGAGGAAGACGAGAGTGGAGACACAGGCTTATCCTCTCCCTGCTTTGAATTCTTAATCAGCACTTTAGATTAGAAACAGTGAGGGATAGAAGAACCAGGAAATAAGAAGAGGGGATCATAACATTTGTTTTCCTTCTGCCTACCTCTTCAGCAATCCTTGAAAATACGAAAAGTAAAAATACACATTATTACAAATGCAATATGCCCATTAATTCTGACGTCATTAATGCGACCAAAGTACCACATTGTATTACCAGACTTTTGTAATTGATCTAGTTTGCGTGAGGAAATGTCAGTGAAAGGAGGAGAGACTGCATCTACAGAATTATCATACGAGTGAAAAAGTTATGTATTTCCTCAAAACTTTCGCTAAACCTTCGCAACTTTTGTTACGGTAGTAGTTCACTATTAGCCAGTTACTAATCATTTGAAGTTTAACGTTTGTGTATGTCATTTGGATGTTTAAGGTCAGTGAATGCAAATGGCAAACGAATTTCGTGAATTCAGTGAACCTTTCAATGATGGTGAAGCTAATGTCACGTAATTGGCACGCCGATGTGTTATAAAAGTCAAGTGCATAAAATGATAAATGCCAGATATCTGCTATACTCTACACTGTTTTCATTGGTTTGATTTCACTCCAGGACGACTTCTGTTAATTTGTCCTGTTCATTCAGTATTAATCTGTGGGAGCGTGTATTTCTGAATTTCATATGAAATAAAGTCATTGACTGGGAGTCGGAAAAGAATTACAGAAAATTTACCCATTTCCAGCACTGTGATTTAGATGCCTGTAAAATGGGGGATAATTTTGCGTTTATATCTACTCTTCTTCGCCCACTATTTAATAATTTTACTTTATAAGGCTATGAAAAAGTATTTTTACTAGATAAACCTGTTCTCTATAGTGAGGCATGCACTACATAAAATACGCTATTATAGATTATTCCAGTGCAGTCTCGATATTACGACTGGGTGCAAACACGTCGCAGATCTAGAACTGCCTTCATCATCCGGCGGTGTAATAATGCCTCTGTGATATCCTTCTGCTTTCTGTTAGGGCTTGTCTGTCACAAGAGGGATAAGGACAGGGTTTACGTCTAGACTGATTGTAACAGGTACGAGCAAATGTTGGTTCAGCAGGCCTGATAAGACCCAGAATTTCGCATAAGGTCGCGTAGGCATTGCATTGACAACACGTATTTACAAATGAACGCATAAAGGCATTTTAATCATGGTGGAATCACGGGAGTTAACTTTCGCTATATCTAATGACGAGTCGCGAACCGAGAGCCGTGTGACCGCGGCAAGACTCAGCTTATACAGTACATTATGTTCGGGTGTTATATAAAATGATTTATGGCTAGAGTTACAATCCTAGCATTATTCATGCTTTATGTAAAGGAAAAGCAAATATCATTTTTTATTACATCAATGTAGATACTTGCTTCATCTTAAGGGAGAGGTTCCTTATCTGAGACATATTTACAAAACTAATTTACTTCATGACTTACACTTATGTACAAATGCTTATGATTTTTCTAGTGAATTTGTTTTGCAATGGAATTTTTTTAGAATATCCTTGAATTTTAATGCCTTCCAATCCCCGTTAATAGAAAAGTTCATCGATTATCTAGATTTCACTTATGTGTTCTCTGCACTAGGAGGAAAATCCTATTGTCAATTTACAAAAAGGAAACAGGATAAGTATTCCCCTCCCTCCTAGTAAATGAAACCGTGTAAATGCGACGCGAAATCCCTCTCTCTCTTCTATTTCTCTCTCTCTACACACACACACACACACACACACACACACACACACACACACACACACACACACACACACACACACACACACACACACACATACATACTCACTCAATCACTCTCACTCCTTCACTCACAATCACTCACAAAGATGCACTGGAACTTCGTGAGGGCAAAACACATTACCTAACTTTCATGCAAGTGGTAAGAACCTTGCTTCGCGTTAACAGTACGGTATTATGTCGTATCTTCCTAATAGATAACGAGAGAGACAGATATATATGTGTATATATATACATATATATATATATATATATATATATATATATATATATATATATATACATATATATATATATATATATATATATATATATATATATATATATATATATATATATATATATACATATATATATATATACATATATATATATAT
>BOPN01000336.1:250000-255000 GCA_017312705.2 Penaeus japonicus
TTTTCGGCATCACTTATCACATCCAACAGCAAATCATTCTCACGTTCTACACTTGATACCTGATCAGACAGTAATCCAAAGAAATTGGCTCATTGCAAACAATTCTTCATCTTTTTACACTCTCAGAAAATGCCAGGAGCTTCCTGAAGAAACCAATTGTTAATCCTCCTTGAGAATAATCAAACTAGGGCTGATAATTTTCATCTCCTCTGACCTCAGCACCGTCAGTATCAATCTGTTGGATGGTCGGATATTGATATTCATATAACAGAAAGCATCAGAGATAGGAACAAAAGGAAAGAAGACAGATATGTTATTGTTTTGTTGATTAGTCAAGGTTAAGTGAAGCAATTGAAAACATCACAATAATTCATGCATATAAAACGGGGTATAGATTATGAATTCCTTATTTTTCCTTCATGCAATTTTTTGTAATATCCCACCGGATATGTACGACACCTGGTCACTCGATGGGTCACTCAATTCTTCCCCACTGTTATTAACAGACTGATCACGAGACTCTGTAGTCTCTGGATCTTCTATGGTAGACTGTACAAATTCATTATCATTACCATTTGGAGGTGATAGCTCCACATCATTCTCTTCATTCACACTTGTGTTAGTGTCAAGCTGCACAGACAAAGGGTTAGTGTCCTCACTGGTTTGTCTGATTTGTCTGCACTGTGTTTCCATTAAAAGAATCATAACACACTGATGTGTCTTGATCATTCCTTTCAACTACACTTGGGAGACTGGTTTCAACATCTGCTGCATCGGTTGTACTCCCATTACTGCAAAAGTCTGTTGGATTGCCAACGTTGTCGTCACCATCGTCACTGTCATTCGTGTGAGCCAGTGTACTGTCGTGTTTTGGTTTCTCATTTAATACCTCATAGTATGGACGTCTGGCACTTGGAGCCAACTGTCTTGATATTACAGACTCAGGAACAATTTTCATCAGCTCCAGATGAACTTCAATGGTCTTCTTGGTTCCAAATTATTCTAGTCTGTAGACGTTTCTTCTCAACTTCTCAAGAATGCAATAAGGGCGTCTCCATTTGGTGGTGAATTTGGTATCCCCTTTCTTCTTAGGTCTCATTACGTAAACAAGTTGGCCACTTATCAATTCAGTTTTCTTGGCAATCTTGTTTCTCTGCTGTTCCCGCTGGTCTGCTGCATGCTCTACTGTAGGTTTTCCTTAACCTGATGATATATACGATGGGTTACAGCAGCCCTCTCATCCACATTGTAAGGTGAAGATAGGTTCTACAATGCAACATTTGGGAAGATTGGGTCTATTCCATATACAGCATAATATGGTGTATCCCCAATTGAGCTGTTATAGGCACTGTTGAGTGCAAACTGTCCTGTTGCTAAGTGAACATCCCAATTGACTGGATGCAGTCAATCCACAATACTCCTCAATATAGAAGTAATCTGTTTGTTGTGATTCTCTACTAACCCATTGTTTGCTGGATGGTAAATGGTAACAGTTCTGTGATCGAATCCACCCAACTCAGCCAGTTTCTTCATGACTGCATTACAGAATTCTGTGCCAATGTCGCTCAAAATAGTTTCTGGGGGTCCCCATTGCCTGATGATGTTGTCCCATATGGCACTTGCAACTTCCTTAGCCTCTTTCCTCTTCAGAGCGGCAACAATGGTATATCTTGTGAGATAATCTACACAAGTCAGGATGTATTTATTGCCTCTTGCGGTCATAGGCAATGGTCCTATGATATCAACCGCTACAGACTGGAACTTGCGACTTGGAATTGGGAAGCGTCCAACAGAACACAATGGGTGTGCATTTCCCTTGATTTTTTGGCAAACAATACAAGAGGCTACATACTTCTTAACATCCTTATCCATACCCAACCATGTGAATAAGGGCTTGGTATGAAAAAGGGTCCTTTGGAGGGCACCATGAACTGCAAGAGGGTTATTGTGCATCATGTGGAACACCCTGTTGACCAATGTTCTTGGAATGAAAATCGCTTCTTCGTTCTTTCTTAGTGATGAATCTTTGGTTGGTTGTTTCTTGTGCAGTATATTATGATCAAGGAAGTAGTTTCCTACCTCCCTCCTTAGTCTACCATCAATCTTTGCCAGGTCTTGTTGCTTGTTACTAAAGAGATAGGTAACCATACAATGGATCTCCCTCAGTTCTTCTGAGGCCCAACCTAATTCTTTAGGGTCTTTCGGTTCTTCTGCACCAGTAACCTCAAGATTTCCCACTACACACTAGAGTTTGTAAATTCTTCTAAAACACATATGACTGTAGGGTTAACATCAAAATTCGTCTCTGCTTCAAGGGTGTTGTCGGTGTTGAATGCGACTGAGTCGATCTGCCACATTTTTCTTGCCTTTGATATAACACACCTCTGCATTATATTCTTGTAGAGACAGTACCCACCGTGCTATTCTTGTGTTTTTGTCACTGGCCTTCTCAAAAAGCCATTGAAGTGCTTTTTTGTCAGTCCATACAAAGACACGACTATTATGTTGGTCTTTCCCTTTTATCTCTGTGCACTAAGTCAGTACATTGCATATGCAGTCTTTAGAGGCATCTGTGTATATGTGCCAGTCCTTCAAGAAGTCTGGTGCTCACAGTATTGTTTTTTCTGTTAATTTCTTTAGGGTGTATATGGCATCCTTGGTGAGAAGTTCATGAAGGGGTCTGGCAATGTGGGCATACCATTTAAAAAATTGGCGATAATACCCTGTGATTCCTAAGAAAGCCTGAACTTCCTTTTTGCTTTTGGGACTAGGATAGTCTTGTACTGCAGCTGTCTTGTCAAAATTAGGTTTTACTGTCCCACTACCAACCTGGTGACCTAAAAGCTCAACTTCTCAACTTCTCTATGCTACCCCACCCATGGGAAGTTGATGGTACCCACATTGGAGATCTAGTGTTAGAAAACAGTTGCTGAGCTGCATTCATATAAGATTTCCTCTATTCTGGGTAATGGAAAATATAGTATTTGAATTTGCTCTGACGATTCAGACGATGATAGTCGATGCATAAACGAGGTCTACCATCCTTAGGCTTAACAAATGGGAGCATTCCATGGACTAGTCAATAGCCTTACTTGCCAGTGCTCTAGTAGTCCATCAACCTCGGCGTTTGACAATGGGTCTTGCCTTAAAGGGCACGAACCAGGGATGTTCAAAAACAGGGTGCTTGGTTTTTGTTTTGATGCAATGTTTCATTAAGTGGGTGCGAGATAGTGGCTCGCCCTTCAGGTTGAAAGCTTGCTGATGTTAACGGATTATCTTGATTGTGACCTTCCACTCATCACTCTTCAAATTTGCCAAAAGTTTACTTAATCTTTCTTCATTATATTCGACAGGCTCAACTTTCGACATGCTTGGGTAGAAACTGACCAACTCTTGGATTATGGGGTCGTCGCACTCACCTTGTTGAAATTTGCTGGCCAGGCAATCCGACAGTGATACCTTCAGTCAGTTGTTTGCCTCGAGCTAGAACAGCTGTTCCCACTTGGAACAGTTCAGGATATGATGCAAGTGTAACCCAGACAACAGCAGCATGGTTTGAGGGTATGCTCTCTTTTGTGTCCACCTTCAGCATGACGTCGTAACGGTACCCTCCCTTGTCGATGTTCCGTCCCACCTGCTCGTGGTTGTCATGCTCTTCTGGCCCCATTTTTGATAATTGACTTTTCAAAGAAGTTGGGGTATTACTCGTAGTACGACTTTCTTCAGCTATGCTTTGCAGGGAAGCAATGTTGTTGGGTTTCCTCATCGAAACAGAATCGTGATTGCTATGCAGGGAAGCAATGTTGTTGTCATGAGTGGATGAGTGATTGTGCTGTTTCATTACTGTGGCCACCGGTTCCTCCCGAACCGTGCCGAGTTCAGTGCCATTATAGCCGGTTAGGTAATTACCTTTGAGGTAAAGTTCCTTCTGGCCAAAATCGTTCCAGCCATTTTGCTCGAAACAGTAAAAGAAATTTCAGTTGGTCCGGGTTGATGATTAAGAACTGCATGTTGAATATCTGATCCCCTAGTTCACAGGTTAGAACTAGGTGTGTGTGTATATATATAAATATGTATATTTGTGTGTATATATATGTATATATATATATATTTATATATATGAATCACAAAAAAACACAGTAACGTGCACATAACAGAATTAATAACACTGCCACTAAATGAAAGGAAAAACTTGCGACGTTTCGAACTTTTTCATGAAAGTTCCTCTTCAGGCGAAAGCAATCCAAAAAATGAATAGAGGAAGTAAATTTAGACAAGAATATATATAGAAAGGATGACCGCAGGAACAAGGGCTGAATCAGGTCACAGAAGGATGTTTAAGGTCAATTAATCTAGGGAAAGCTTTTCCCACTAAAAAGGAGGTAATATCATCCAATCCCCATTGACCAGCACTCAAATTGATATTGGGAATCATTTTCATTAAAAGAGATTCAAGCTTCTTTCTTTCATACGCATTAGATGATTTGTGAATTATTTGAACATTATTCTAATCTAGCTTATGCAACATTATATCTAGAAAGGTTAATTTACCAGCATTTTCCCATTCTACTTTGAATTTAATGGTACGAGCAAGAGTGTTAAGACATTGTATACCGGACGGTATACACGCCACATAGAAAAAATATCATCAACGTACCTAAACCAAATCGAGCCTGGAGGGAGGATGGCCGGAAGGAGTTCAATCTCAAACATTTCCATGTATAAATTCGCAAGGACCGGACTTAAACTACTACTCATCGCGATACCGTTAGTCTGCTTATAAAATTCTCCCTCAAAAGAAAAAACGTTATTCGAGATGCATAAACGAACAAGTTTAATAAAGTGATCAATCGGAATGGGAATCTGCAGCAAGTTTACGTTCCAAAAAATCTAGCACATCATCAAGGGGAACATTTGTAAACAGGGAATCTACATCAAAACTTACAAGTTTCATGTTGTGGGTATGTAAATCACGAACTTTATCCATGAAATCCATCGAA
>BOPN01000336.1:260000-265000 GCA_017312705.2 Penaeus japonicus
TTGCCTGAAAGAGGAAAATAGCCGGTAATTGCTTTACTCACGGATATTGTTCTTCATGGAATTAATTTAATTATTAGAATGAGGGTTAAGTAAAGGATCTAGAATATTGCTTTGAGTAAACGAAGCACTAGGGATCTTTATGGATTTAGACAAAATGTATGGACTGATCAGAGAGAGAGAGGGAAATGTAAATGTGTATATTATATCAATATACGGTATGTTGGTCGCCGGTTAATGTAAATAAGTTCGTTTGACAAAAAAAAAAAAAAAAAAAAAAAAAAAAAAATATATATATATATATATATATATATATATATATATATATATATATATATATATATATATTATATATATTCATATATATATATATATATATATATATATATATATATATATATATATATATATTAGCAGCATTATCCCATGATGCAATATGATGCCAAATCGTCAACTGCCTTCTGTCGCGATCCGCTACTACTCTTTGAAAAGCAATTGAACAAATTTATCTAAATGAATACCGTACTTTGGCCAATTCACATATGGTTTTCCAACAAAGTAACACTTTATACATTTCATAATAGCCAGTTCTTCAAGCAAAGCAATGTCATTCACCTCTTTTAATAAATCCGCTTATCAGCTTTATATCTGTTTTCATCGACTATTAGTTGTTTTTCCTTCTCAGCGTCTCGCCATCTGCCTCACAGTTATTTTCCTTTTATCAACATTCTTTCCTGCCGGGCATTTATTTCATATGTTTATATGTTTTTCTTAGTTATTTCCTGTTGATACTAAATAATCCTTTACATCTCAGTCTCCTACTGAAGCACAATAACATTTTTCATCTTATTTAATTCTTTATTAATATTTTTATCAAAAATACTTTTTTTTTTATCATAGCCTTTCAGCAATAGCTGCTTTACATGCTATCATGCAATATGAATTAATCACTTATTTGATATAAAACTTTGTGACATTTTTCTCATTGCCATTAACTAAGAATGAGCATACGTCCATGATGAATATGACATTTAGGTTGACCTAGGAAATATATAGCCAATTGTAAGAAACACCAGTATTCAATTTCTCCATCATAAAGTATTACGTATTATGACTGGTCATACCAAAGGTAAATATGTAATATATATATATATATATATATATATATATATATATATATATATATATACATATATATATATATATATATATATATATATATATATATATACATATATGTGTGTGTGTGTGTGTGTGTGTGTGTGTGTGTGTGTGTGTGTGTGTGTGTGTGCGCGTGTGTGTGTGTGTGTGTGTGTGTGTGTATATATATATATATATATATATATATATATATATATATATATATATATATATATATATATATATATATATATTAATTGTTTTTTTTGTTGGTATTTTTGTTTTATGAATAACTAATGTAAAGCAGATCTGACCGTAGATATTCTTGTCGTTAAAGAAACATGTCAATTGTCTTTATTTACAAAGAATAAAAATTATGAAATAATAAATTAGTATTCAACAAGTCAAGAAGACCCATTCGAAGGCTGTATTATGTATGTTTTTTTTTACCATAATTTGCTGGGCATGAGTAGATACTACATAACTGTAGTTATGCAAACATATATAAAGGAAGTTATTACGGTTGTATTTAAGTTGTACATAGAAATATTCCATCTGAAGATAAAATATATCTGAGTACAACTCAATTTCATCTCAAAAAGAGCTACCTCTGGAGACTGCTATTATTTTCATCGCACTGATTCTGTCTGAAGCAGTATAGTGAAGTTTTAAATTTCTTTAGAGATTAAAAGATCACATGTCGAAAACCATATTTCGGACGAGCCTCAGAATGGAAATTACTTTGATCTTGTAAATTTCATAATGACCTTTGAAATATCATTATGCCATACAATGCATATTCATGAGTGAATAGTATTGTACAACGTACGCGTGATAATTGTATCATGTAACATTACTACCTTCTCGAGAGATGAGTTTGGCCTTTCATACAAAGACCTTCCATGTCTCCCAGTTGTCTAGGCTAAGGGAAAGAAAAGTATGGTAGCGAGAGGGAAATAGCCAGGGCTCAAAGATATTAACCCAACATTGATTCCGTAAGAATGTTTCTTTGACTTTCTCTTCCTGATGTATAGTTTCATCCATCCTTAAATATTTGGAAATGCCACGACTAAAAACACAATTTTTGTTAATATAAAATAAAATAAGATAAAAATTACAATTCTTTGTTTTACCGCTCCCAACATTTTGAGGACTTTTGTGTTAAATTGCAGTATCAAGTGTAATTTTGTGCTAAGAGGATATTATAATGATTTTACGTAAAGGGAATTAAGATTCTCTTACACCTAAGGAATTTTCTAACGTTCTGACTATTCAAATAGTACACAGAGCTACACATCATATTATTTTCGGGGATGAATAACCGAATTAGTATTTTATGATTCCTGAGACTGTCGAATACATGGAAGCATTAATGTTTGCTTACTTAAGTGCCATGCGTGACACACGATTGGGCTGTTATCTTATGTGTCGATTGTGAGCACAGGTGAAAATTGTCGCGGTAGAGTATGTCCCGGTCACTCTTTTAATTCTGGCCATAGAAGTTGCACGTTGGCGCCGTCACGCTCGCTTTCCGTCCATCTGAGCGACCTTAACAGGAATATAAAAAACTCATAGGTGACCCACTGGATCCAACAGTCTGCGTTTCTCTCTATGGTAAATGGCGTTTCATAAAAGCCTCATTTTTAAACGACGTTATTTCCCCCCACAACTAATTAAGCAAACCACGAGAGCATCGTAGTCGTGAGCCATAAAGATGAATCAGACAGAGATGAAATTCGATGGAAGCTGCCAATAGGTGGTTCGTGAAGGTTTATCTAGTTTAGGGAAATATTCAGTAAGGCTGTCTTTTTTTTTTTTTTTTTTTTTTTTTTTTAATAGTGGAGGTTATGAGACATAGACGAATGTAAATATACAAATATTGATAAAATCTCAACAAGAAGAATGCTGACATGTTTGCCTGTAGGCTATAGGTGAGGGTCTGCACTGAAAGGGAAATCCATATCATAGGCTTAAAAATGTCCATTTACGGCACTTATCGTCTAATTAAACCAGAGGTGGGGTTAATGAGAGGAGAGGAAGATCCATGCTAAAACGACCATAGCTGTTCCCCTTACGAGGTACTCAACGTGTCAAGAGATTCGTTTACTTGAATGAATAATGACTGGATAGTGGAAGATTTGGTACCCTATCTCTATATCCCCTCCCTATCTCTTCCTTTCCCTCTCCCCCTATCTATCTCTATGACATGAATGAACATTATCTCATATGATTGTTTGAAAAGGTAATCAAAAATTTACTTATGCTTATTATATGTGAATACACCCTTGTAGTCAGGCCGCGACTGCCTTTCCGGGGATCTTCGTTGCATCCGAAGGAGGAAACCATTTGATTTCTATGAAGAGCGACCTCGGTGATAGTGGCATTGACGTATGAATCACTAATACTACTCATTAGGGTAAGTGAAATATAAGAGGCGCGATAGATAAGTCTCCTTCAAAGGCCTCTCCGCTTTTGAAGTTCCTTGATCACAGGAGAAGCCGACAGCCACGACTTTCTCAAGGACAGTCCTGTGTTCCCCCAACGTCCGCGCTCCTTTGATCCCTGACACTGGTGAAGCAAGAGGGTATTTCGTGACTTAACTGTTTTTTTCCTCTAAGGATAACGTAAAGAAATGTGATTTCTTTTAGAGAAATTGTTAATCGACGGATGAATTTTATTTAACATTATCACATTGATTATTATGATAGGGATAATGGCAGACCAACCTTTATGTCAAAGGATTGTCTTGATTGCTGTAACAACTCCGTGTAGATGTTTCTTATAATTTTCTATAAAACTTCTCAACACAATACAAGAATAAATTAAAATCTTGTCGTAGAGGAATGTTCAAAGTAAATGAGGCGAGAGGACAGATGTAAATAAGAAAGGGAATAAATAGTAGGAGAGAAGAAAGTGGCAGGAGAAATTCCGTCATGCTTGTCTGATACTTAATCTTCCATATAAGGTTTTCTGAAGATTTCAATGAAGACTCAATTTGGAGAAAGATCCGAGGCAATTTTAATTGCAAATGTTATCTGAAAAATTCTAATATATCAAATAGAAACAGGTATGAATAAGGCTGAATATTCTTAACAGTACAAGAGATGTATTTGCTGCATCAATATCTTGTTCGGAAATACATGTATTTCTCATGAAGATATTGGTCAAAAAGCGACGAATCCATGTCTTGTACTATTAAGGATATTCAAGCTTATTCATACCTTTTTCTGATTTATATATAAATATTTCAGACAGAGTATCCTTATCTCAGACAAGAGTGAAGTTATAAAAGAAAGAAAGAAAGAAAATTACAAAATAGTTCCGGCGATGAAGTTTCTGCCGAATAGAAGTGCCATGAAGACGGGGAAATGGGGCGATAGGCAGGGCCTGGTTGGAGGCGAACGAAAAACATTTTTTTTATTGAGGGCAGAAGCATAGAGAAAGAGAATGCATAACAAAAAAGAGGGTCGGAGAGTTTTTACCTTTCTTTTTATTTTACTATTGTCGGTTTTTCTTTGTTTATTTGAAGAACTTAAATGCAATAAGACGAATTTTCTAAAAGAGTTAGCAAATACTTTTCAAGCTGCTGCATATACACGGCAATTACCGCTTAGCAAGCTGCCAATATTTAAATGAACCTGTTTACAGCCTACTTAATATGTGCAAGAACGCATGCCGTCAAATCAAAGATGGCCTTCTCTGTGGTATTTACTTATTATAATATTAACCATGATAACACCAATAGTCCTTTTCATAGGCTCATTTCCATCCAAAATTAGCATTATTTAACACAAGGATAAGCCAGATTTGCGGAGCAGATGCTACACTGGGCTTGTATGCACTAAGGCGAGCCCGCCTGTGTC
>BOPN01000336.1:270000-272500 GCA_017312705.2 Penaeus japonicus
CCTCATAAAGAAACGGCTGATCAACGCAAGTAAGCCGGACACAAACGTCGACTTTGTGAAAGTAAACAAAAGTGGATTGTTCGCTGCTGCCCGGACAGTTTGTCCTAGGAAATATATCAGCTTTTTCAGAAGAGACTCTTCGGCCGAGGTTTATGGCCTCTCCCTGATCGCCTTCGCAGGAGAGGACAAATTCAGTATGAAACGGATTAAGGAGCTTTAGGAGAAAAATGTAGAGAAGTCATATTTACACTTATTAAATATACGCTACTTTAATTCCTTAACAGAGGAATGATACACTGATATGATAATTATTTTCAGCTGGGAAGTGCATGACCCAAACTGTGCTAATATGATAGACCAGTCCATTGTGCCTTATTAATCTAATTTGTTTCCAAAGATAATTGGCTTAACAGTTCTTTCTTTAAAGATCAAAAATAAAGGTTATGAATATGAAGTTACTGCGTTTAATTACATGATATCATATATACATAATTATTATATAGTCATAAATATATACATAAATATATGTATATATATATATATATATATATATATATATATACATATGCATATATATATATGCATATATATATATATATATATATATATATATATATATATATATATATACATACACACACACACACACACGTACACACACACACACACACACACACACACACACACACACACACACACACACACACACATATATATATATATATATATATATATATATATATATATATACATATATATATATATATATATATATATATATATATATATATATATATATATATATATGCATATATACATATATTTATATATATATATATATATATGTATATATATACATATATATGTATATATATATATATATATATATATATATATATATATATATATATATATGCATATATACATATATATATATATATATATATATATATATATATATATATAAATGCATATATGCATAAATAGATAATAAATCTTGCCACCATCCTTTTTGCATTATTTAGCCTTTTCACTTAATCTTATACTTCAATAACAGACAACCTGGTATTGTTTAAGCGGCGTGGTTAAAAACGCTCCGGAGAAGCTCAGGACGCTCTCTTATCCATTTGTCTTGATGACTCGAAACTGTGAACCCGAATGCCTGAGTTAAATCACGGCGGCGCGATGTAGTACCAATCCTAGGGGCTTAGTCGAAAGGAATAAAAATGAGACCAAGAAATCCCGAGAAAATGTCTTTTTAGAAGTTACAAGTAAAGATCACTGCCAATTTGCTGTTTAATGTCCAGTTACTATTGGAATTTTTATATACACATTCATATTATTAATGAAACCTCAAAACAAATCTCACTTATTCGCGAATTGTTTTAAAACTATAAAGGGCCATTCCTTTTTCAGATATTACGTCTCAAGATGTTGGAGAATATTTCTTAAGTATAGTCGACAATAAGGGTAAATTGTTTATAGATTGAATCTGATGTGTATGTGTGTGTGTGTGTATATGTATATATATATATATATATATATATATATATATATATATATATATATATATACATATATATGTACAATGTTGCACTATGTTTACATACGGAAATATCCTCCTTGGCATCTGAGTTGTCCACGGGGAAAAAATAGAAAAAAGAAAGCCACATAACACGAGAGAAAAGAAAAACGCTGAAACAATGAAACGCGAACATGAACTGGCGAGGGAAACTTTTATTAGCAATAGAAAAAGCGAGCAAACTCCACAGAAGAACTCGTTTGCATTAGCTCACGCTGATTTTCTTTTATGCTTTTGCTTTCGGAAGAATCGTTTGATTTATCTCGTCTCTACCTTGGCGGAGGCTAATGATTGTCAGGGCCTCTGACTTTCTATCTTTCTCTTTCTCTCTCTCTCTCTCTCTCTCTCTCTCTATCTATCTATCTATCTACGAATCTCTCTCTCTCTCTCTCTATTTATCTATCTGTCTATCTATCTATCTATCTATCTCTATCTATCTATCTATTTTTCCTTTTCCCTCACCCTCTCCCTCTCCCTCTCCTTCACCCTCACCTCCATCCTCTCCATCACACTCACCCTCTCCCTCTTCCTCACCCTCACCCTTACCCTCTCCCTCACCCTGTCTCTTTCATTAGATGAAAGCAGCAGATTGTAATTCTAACCTGACCAGTAACATTTATGTGAATTTCAGTTCAAACAAATTTACACAATATTTCATATCCCCTACTGATTGCAAAAGGCTTTCTGCAATTTCATTATTCAGTGTGCAGCAATTACGGGAAGATCCAAAGTTTCTCCTTATAATATTAGGTGATTCATAAAGTTCTTGGTTTTCAAAACGCGCGAAAACATTTCAGCCGAGAGCCACTATGATAATTAGCTGCTGAGTAAAATTAACTGAAGCTTCAAATAGGCAACTTGGCTCATGGCCCAAACAATGTGATTGCAGAGACCAATGTAATCGACAAATGCATGTAT
>BOPN01000336.1:295992-303492 GCA_017312705.2 Penaeus japonicus
TTCAGCAACATGGTTCAAGAGCCTCGTGACCCCGATAACGGCGAGCCGAAAGGGGAGTGGGGGGGGGGCGATCGGGAGCCAAGTGGGAGCGAGATAGCAGGGAGAGAGAGAGGTCGGCGATGACTGAAAGTAGGCCACGGGGGCAGCCTAATCTCGTGGCCGACACACTGACACGGAACATAACCCTCAGCTCTCTGGAATTAATGCGTTGCACGCGGCTCCTGGCAATACTGAATTGACGAGGGACTGCTGCCCCGACCTTCATCTCGCGGGGCCGTTTTGGTGTTATCGCTTGGCTATACGAATTGTTAGATAAAGAACTTTTTTTTTTAGCCTCATCTAAACACCAAGTTCTTACATGAAAGCGCCAGGAAATATCCCCATTGTTATTGGCGTTATCATCCGACCACTGGGTTATAGAACTCATTAGATTAAGGACTTTTATTGGCCTCATCTGAACACCAAGTTCTTACATGAAAACGCAAGGAAAAATTCTCGTTACGAGAGGGAAGTTCCTGAGGAGATGCAACACATGTGGAGATTAGGAAGTTACATAGAGATATGGTAAGCCATAATTCAAAAGTAACACACTAGCTGTGACAGCTGCGCGAGCATAAATCATGTGTATAAGCAAGGGCTTGGGTGTATGTGTGTGTGTGTGTGTGTGTGTGTGTGATATTCTGAACAGTATGCTTATTTTCCAGATTACTGAATATGACAACCATTTACATGCGAAGGAGGATATCGACCCTTGCTCCTTTTATCAAAATCACTGTGTAAATGCGTAAATGCAACCATTTTCAGGCGTCAAAAAATGTTGGTAAAATGATGATAAAGACAAAGATATTCATAAAAATGATGATAACAAAACAACGATGATAATGATGTGATAATGATGATGGTATCAGTAATAAGTATAGTGATACAATTAATAGTAATAGTAACTACAGCAGTAGTAAAGGGAAAGCAAGGGTAAAAATGTACTCTTCAAAACAAAAACAAAACTATTACCGATAAAAAGATAAACGGATTAAAAAGGCAGTCGCCAATTTAACAGTAAAAGAAAATAAATAAATAAAGAGAAAAAAAAACGAAAAAAAAAAATCAATCAAAGTACACATGTCACAGCTTACAAACCCATTACACACGTTTACCAACATTAAAACCATGCTGATCATACAGCTTCAAATTACAAGAATCGGGTGTATTTGAACTTCCAGCAGGTATGAAAGAACCTCATAAATGTCACGTGATCCAAGCAGTGCGATAAATTAGATTCACGTTGTTGTGATTAAACTTAAGATTAAGTGTTATTCGTGACGTTGGCGTTTTTTTGAGGCTGGTCGAAAGGAAAAGGAAAATATGAGAGAAATGAGAAAAGAGAAAGAAAAGAAAGATAAAAAAAAAAACAAAAAAACAGAGGAATAAAAACATTCGGAAGATATACAAGAAACGAAGATGAAAAAGAAAAGGAACGCAAAGAAATGCAAAAAAAAAAAAAAAAAAAAAAAAAAAAAAAAAAAAAAAAAAAAAAAAAAAAAAAAAAAAAAAAAAAAAAAAAAAAAAAAGAGAAAATTGAAAAGAAAAGAAAGTTTGGAAATAAAAGAGGAAAGAAAACACTGAAAACAATTAAAAGAAGAGAAAGTTGACAAAATCGAAAGAACTGAAACGAAAGAAAAAGAAAGGGGGAAGCCATAAAACAACAACAACAACAACAGAAAACAGAGAACTAAGGAGTAGAAACTAACACAGTATATAAAGTAGAGAGAGCAGAGCCTAACTCCCAAATGTCGTGTAATTCAAAACAAGTGAATGTTGAGGGGAGGTGATCGGAGGGGGGGGGGGGGGGAGGGGGGGTCTCCTCATTGATCAAGAAAAGCGCCTTTAAGCCTCTGCCTCACACGCCGCCTTGGTAATGCTATTACCCATATATGTCGGCTATTGCCATTACCTCCCGTTCCCTCATTTAATGCTTATTACCCAATTTCCTTATTCACTGCCGTTTACCTTGTGTTTCCTTATTCCCGGCTTTCAAACACAGTAGTATTTGCCTGTATGTTGCCCTTCACTGGAAGTATATTTTAATAGAAGGGGCAGCTCAATCAACGTAATTTTCTTTTTCTTTTTTTTCTTCTGTTGCTTTCCTTCCGCGATTAATCTTGCGATATCGCCTAGGCCTATCCCTTATGAAGCGGGAACCTAGATGGAAAATTTAATCTCCAGTAGGCCTATGTTTTAGGACGAGATATTACAAGATCCTGTATATAACATTATATGAGCGGGTAATGTATGCTATCAAAGTCCGTACCAACGATATTTTTTTTTTCTTAAATAGAGGGACTATGCTACTAACAACAACAAAGTAATTTCCGGAAAAGGACTTTTTTTTTTGTGTCGTTAGACATACAGTAAGCATTATGTATATCTTCACATCTTGGTCCTTCTGATTAGCCTCTAAGAATCTCTTTCTCTCTCCCCTCTCAATCTTCCTTCCTTTCTCTCTCTTCCTCCAACCCCCTCCCTCTCTGTCTCTCTCACTCTCCCCCACTCTCTCTCTCACTCACTCACCTCCCTTCTCTCTCTCCCTCCCTCTCTATCTCTCTCGCTCTCCCCCCCCCCACTCTCTCTCTCTCTCACTCACCTCCCTTCTCTCTCTCCCTCCCCCCTTCTCTATCTCGCTTTCTCTATCTCTCTCGCTCTCCCTCTCTCTCTCTCTCACCTCCCTTCTCTCCCATTCCTCCCTCTCCTCTCCCCCCCTTCTCTCTCTCTTCACACACGCACAAAGCACTCCAAATGGAACGCTTGTGTGAACCCGTGTCTCCGCCTTCGGATCGGCTGCTTTGAAGAGCACTGCCTTTCCTGCTGGCGCTCTCCTCTCGTTAAGCAGCTTCTTCTTTTTTCTCCTGAACAACTGGCTGTCACCTTAATCCTTTGTCTATGAGCTTGTTTCTTGATTAAACCTGATTTGTATTTGTTTTTTTTAATCTTATGATTTTCCCGTGGCATTCACCGTCAATGTTGCAAGTTCTTTATTTTCTTGTCTGTTTTGACAGAGTGTAAGTTTCAACATAATAAGATATGAACAGACAAATTGCGATAATGTATATATAATCTGCTATAATATGACACACATACAGACACATATATATGAATGTATATATATATATATATTATATATATATATATATATGTATATATATGTATGTATATATGTATAAATATATATACATACATACATCTATATCTACATCTATATCTATCTATATCTCTCTCTATACACACACACACACGCAGCATCCACCACCAACCCAGACGCAGAAAGAGAAGAGCAGACCATTCCCGCCCATCCGCCCCCTTGTGTGAAGCACTGATCGCTATCCCCGCCCTGGATTTGACTCCCGTCGCTAGCCCGACCAGCTCTCTCTGAAGGATCAGTATTCCATTATTATTACATCTCTTTTCTGTCTTTCATACGCATTTTCGGATCTAGAATTACGCAGAGTAGTTTTATTTTCTTCCAAACATACAACAGTGAATAAAAAGCCCTTTTTAAATCTACACTACATGTGATTATGCTTTGTTATGTTACCTGAAGTTCTTTTGTGTCTGTAGATAGGCCTAAATACAGGTACAGTCATCCTCTTTCTCCATTCATCTGGCATCTTTTCTCCTGTCCAGACTGCCTTTAATTAAGTGAAAAAAGAATCCTTTCCCTTTCCAGACTGCTCTTCCATCCATACTTTTCTCGTTACTTTGTCTTCACCCACTGCTCGACTCTCTTGTAATTCGTTATACTATTATTTACTCGTTCATCGCATATCTTTCTCTACGAGTGATAAACTTTCCAAACAGAAAA
The DNA here is from genome assembly GCA_017312705.2 of Penaeus japonicus. Classification (NCBI taxonomy): domain Eukaryota; kingdom Metazoa; phylum Arthropoda; class Malacostraca; order Decapoda; family Penaeidae; genus Penaeus; species Penaeus japonicus. The sequence goes on from BOPN01000336.1 coordinate 299,849, forward strand.
TCAGACAGACATCTAGATATATCTAATGTAAAAGTGAACTCTCCCGACACTACGGACCAAATCTGTCATCTCGAATGGTCTTAAATATGAAACCCCTCACAATTTCACTGTTATAACACACATTCAGACTTATTTCTTATTACTACTTTTCCAAACATGCGCAACCGATGAAATGTATGGAAACGACAAAGCAAACGAAAATACAAACATCCAGGAAACCAGGTGTAGACTGAGGAGACCTAGATGGATCATCTTTGCCAGACACAAATGCAAAACGACAAAAAAAATAACCGATGACAAGAAATCTTTCACGAGAGATCCGCACAAAATACCTAGATCCTCCTGCTGGGAAAACCTATAATCCGCGGACGGTGGACACACACATACATCAAACAGACTCAAGAGATCATGTACACAGCAGAAAATCCATGACGGAACATAAAAATAAAACATAAAAATACACATAAAAATACATAAAAATAAAAATACACCAAAGCAGATAACAACTTTTGACTAGAAAATATACATTCATGAAAGCCTATCCTGTTATCAGCATTTTGAAACTTTGAAGGTTCATGTGATATGCTCAAAACCACTCCGATTGCGAGAACAATCTACCGTGCTGATGCAATGGTAGGAAAAGCTTGGTTTTGTGTTGAATGTTGAATTGGCTCAAACACTCCACATAGTTTCAGTCAGTCAATAAAATATTCAGACCGCGCATGCCGAACAGTCCCCTTTCCCCTCATGGCATAACCATCAACAAAAAAATTCCAAGAATACAGCGCATGACAAAAATTATGCCGCACCAAACTAAGTACAAGTTTTCGTGCTTTGTGATCCTTAACATTTTCCGCTCACTTAGAACGTCGCTCACTGTAGAACGCCGATATTCTGCATGATTAGCTCTCCTTGAACATTCAGATTTGCTTTAACTTACTCAGCGCATTTTCCCCTGACATTAAGTTTGACCAACTTCAAATAGAGTCTCTTTATCAAATTCCTTTCTCTACAAGGCACATGAGGTTGAAAATAGGGCAACAGTATCTAGTAAGAATTAATAAAGGACTGAAAACTACTCGAGCAAAACTGGAGATACTCCTGAACTGTAGGACGTGGTATGCTCACCCAAATTCTCATCTTATACGTTATGACCTACTCAATTAGACGGGATCACCTGCTTTATCTCAAAGGAACTTGGGTATTTACAGCCCTTAAATTATATTGCGTGAAATCAAATTCTTGTCAATGAGTAGGTATTACCCAGATCACAAAATATGTATGCACAGCCATTCATAATCCATTTCGAAATATTTCACAAAAAATACATAACATGTTACCATGGACCCGAATATCCTAACGATTATACACTTTAAAAAGAGAGAATTATAACATTTTCCCAAATTTCTGCATATTACATTCGTCATAATTACCAAGTCTGCCAAGCTAGCATCGTGCATTTTCCCTTCCCCTTAATAATGAACATTTATGCGTTTATTTCTATAAAAAACACATAACATCACACACACAAACACAAACTCCCTCTCCCTCTATCTATCTGTCTACCATTCAATCTGTCTATCTATCCATCTATCTTTCTATCAATCTAAATGTGAATTCATCTTCAGCATCGGAGATAGAAATAAAATCACCAGATATGCGTGTCCAGTACGTAAAAGCACTTTCTTTTAGGATAGATGTCTTAATAAACCTCACGTTATAGGATATCATTTGTGGAAACCAGGAGTTAGGATACTGGAAGGATCCCGGAACGGTCTTTGGTTCTGTGCATTTATATACATTCTGTGCATTACCTATTACCTATACTTCTGCGCTGTGTCTGCATTGTAAACATCAGGCTTGGTTGATACTTAACAACTACTGATGGACATCCCTTCGTTGTCTCCATGTCTTAACGCTATACTCTGATTCCCTCGAGTTCCTTACCTCTTCCATGTGCAGCCCAGCCTTCATGAGAGAGTTCATGAACCTGTGGCGCCATGACTCGTGCTTGAAGGTCCGCTTCTCGCTGGCCGAGAGGGTCCTCCCCAGGCTCTTCTCCCGCTCCTCCTTGGTCCTGCGGGAGGCACCGCCGGAGTCCTCGTAGACCAGAACGTAGTCGATTCTGCGCCGGCCGTCCCTGAAGAAGGTCGTGGCGTCCTCCTGCGGCCTCGAGGCGTTGCGGTTGGATCCGAGGCCGCCGCTGCTGCGCCAGCTGTCGCCGTCGCCGTGCTGCGGTGGTCATGGGACGGAACCAGTTAGAACAAGAATATCCCTCATCTCCCCATTTATATATATATATATATATATATATATATATATATATATGTATATATACATACATATATATATATATATATATATATATATATATATATATATATATATATATACATATATAAATATATATATATATATATTTATATGTATATATATATATATATATATATATATATATATATATATATATGTATGTGTGTGTGTGTGTGTGTGTGTGTGTGTGTGTGTGTGTGTGTGTGTGTGTGTGTATGTACATACACACACACACATATATTAAATATATATATATATATATATATATATGTATATATATATAAATATATGTATATATATATATATATATATATATATATACATACATATACATATATACATATATATATATATATATATATATATATATATATATATATATATATATATATATATATACACATCAAGCCGAAATTTCCGATGAACCGAAGTGAGATAAAACCGGCCGGTATTTCGAACCACCCTGAAAACGAACACCATGTTTCTTTAGATAACAGAACTACCTCCATCTGTTATCTTTCTCTGCAGTTATTGTATCAAGCGTCCAGTTATTCGCTTCCTATATTCATGCCTGCTAATCAAGACCTTGTTGCTGCCTGGAAGTCAATCTTCTAATTCACTCAAACAAACTCGCCATGAACGTGAGTGACGAGTTTCCTCTTTGTTTTTAAATGTGCGTTAGGGAAGAAATATGCGTTAAATATGCGTTAAGGAAGAAAGATCGTCCTTGGACACAGCAGTATAACTTTTGTTCTTTGATCTTCCTTCTTATGAGAATGAGTTAGAGAGAGAGAGAGAGAGAGAGAGAGAGAGAGAGAGAGAGAGAGAGAGAGAGAGAGAGAGAGAGCGAAATAGCAAAAGAGAGAATGAGAGAGAGATCGAAAAAAAGAATGAAAGAGAAAGAGAGAGAGTGGAAGATAGAATGAGAGAGAGAGAGAGAGAGAGAGAGAGAGAGAGAGAGAGAGAGAGAGAGAGAGAGAGAGAGAGAGAGAGAGAGAGAGAGAGAGAGAGAGAGAGAGAGAGAGAGAGAGAGAGAGAGAGAGAGAGAGAGAGAGAGAGAGAGAGAGAGAGAGTGGAAGATAGATAGATAGATAGATAGATAGAGAGAGAGAGAAAGAGAGAGAAATAGCAAAAGAGAGAATGAGAGAGAGAGCGAAATAGAGAATGAAAGAGAGAGAGAGAGTAGAGAGAGAAAGAGTGAAAGAATAGAGAAGGAAAAAAGTGAGAGAGTAAGGGAGTGAGAGAGTAAGAGAGAATGATTGAGAAAGAGAAATAGAGAAAGAGAAAGAGAGAAAGAGAGCGAGAGAGAAAAAGAGAGAGAAAGAAAGAAA